>JBBHKE010001178.1:176983-255104 GCA_037447655.1 Zygnema cylindricum
AAATACTCGAAAGCGACACATTACTAAATACAAAACACTTTCACAAAACATAAATCATTACACAGCGAAAGCTCATAAAAGACAAGAGGAATATTCAGCCAAAAAGATTTATAAGTGTTCTTGGCCGAAGCCTCTTTACATCATGTCTCTTCTCTCTTCTCTCTCTTCTCTATCCTCTTTAAGTAATCTCTTACTCCAATATCAAATCCTCTATGATTCAATAATGTAAGATCGATTAATACAATTCGATTAATTCGATACTCTGCACATGTTTACTGCTGCCTATATATACTCGCTACTCTGCACTAAGAGACAACAAGAAAAGACAAGCAAAACTTAGCGTAGAGACGAAGTCTGTCCCTAGCTGACTGTGCACACTACAATGAAAGTTCCACGGAGGAAGGCGCACACGCTTCTTCCTTCGAAACAACAAAACTCCAAACGTTGACTTAACACGTGTCGCTTCACAAGTACACCTGCACGCAAAATCAAACATCTGTACATGAAGATAAAAGTCACGCGAAACGAAATAGTATGTTCCGTTCGCGGACGCTTCAAAATTAGTACCACGAAACTTACATCGTACGTTTCATATGATGACGTGGTACTTCACGTCAACAATTAAATGTTTGTATGACGCTTCGCGGAAATACCGCGAAACGACAATAATCCAACACTCTATAATCGTAGTAAGCTTTAACGCGCGATGATAAACCATATGAGTACATGGGAAAAAAAGAAAGGAAAGGCCAAAACGGCACTGAAAAAACTCGCACAAAATCAGCTTCTTGATTTTTTTCTTACGTTAAATTTACTAATCACGATTTTTTTTTTTTTTATATTCATGTTCACTAAGAAAATGAAACAAATAATAAAAATAAAAGTTCACCCAGGGTACATAGAAAGTTATAACACATTGTTTTATCTCAAAGAACAAATGAGAGAGAGTAATAACAGTTGGATGCCCGACCTATCAGAAGCACTACACCGTGAATTGTTATTAGACTATAGAAATTATTAGTATCAATAATAAATTAGTGTCATTGATTCTAATTTGTGTATCAATACCATTATGAAAAAAATGTTTAATTGTAATTTCTCTATAACGCTGATTTAGGTGTACAGTATCCGCCGTCATTACATATACGTTAAAATAGTTAAAAGTACAAAATCTGACAATCCGTACCACGTCGCGTCCTTTTAGTGTAATTAATCCATAATTCTAACTTGGGTTTGCGAACGCGTTTGTCGCAAACTCGACTCCACGTTTATTCTAAGCGCAGTTCTGTATGCAACTACAATTTTCGTACGATTTTCGGTAATCAAGTACAGTTTTGTACCAACAAACACATTCCGTACACCACACTATTCATGAAATAATTACGGTAATTCTATTGACGCTAATTCACAAGAACCGTAATTAACGTCACGGATAAAATAGAATCAGTCACTGTATTTCGGGTATAAATTTCAAAATTTTGGGGCGCCGATATAGAGTACATAAGTCTAATAACGATTCACTGTGTAGTTCCAAGACTTGAAATTTTGCTGTTTTGGCTTTCGATGGTTTTTCAAGGGGAATTTCTAATCGCAGAGACGATTTTTGTTGCGCGCAGGTAGTTGTCAGAAATTGTACATTCGAAGTACAGTTTCGTACAAGCTACGTATCTTTGATTTTAGATTTGACGGTCAATCCGTCGAACAGCTTTGACTGGCGAAATGTTGTAACGGCGATTAAAAAACTGTCGCGCTTGCGAACGTCGACTGTCATAAAAAAAAATCAATTCACACGGCCGGCGCAGGTTTACTGTAACAAAACTGCGGCAGCCACATATAAATAAAATGGCTGCGCGCAGGTACACCGCGAATCGTTATTAGTGTCAAAGTTTAAATTGTGTTGAAGAAAATTTACCGTAATTAATGCTAATTAAGAATTTGAAATTTTTCAAAAAAAAGGTGTATTCTTATTTCGGCGTTTATGCTAATTTGGGAACAACAAAAATGGAATTTTCGCCGTACGATTATATACATTAATACATGTATCCGTACAAAATATTAGAAATTGTACGCCGTCGCGAATTTAAAATATCCGTACATGTCATACTAATTTACGTGTCACACTAATCCCGTTTTTTTCTAGCGCACGTTCGAATGCGTGCGCGTGTGGTTGAGTTCATTTTTTATAAATTTTTCAATTGAAAAGGTACATTTATGTACGGTCTGACATCGACCGTACACCACACTATTTATATTTTATTGTACTTTCGGGCTTTACGCTATTTTGTACAGTACCTTAATTAACGTCAAGGAAAAAATAAAATCATGTATCCTATTTGAAAAAAAAAATCAAAATTTCAAGAACCCAAATTAATGACTTTGACACTAATAACGATTCGCGGAGTAGTTCACAACTTCACACACATTTGACTTAGGGTACGTCCCCATGAAATCGGTACTTTGATAAAGTATTTTGGACTGTAGTAAGGATTCTCTGTACTACTTTGAAAAGCGTCCCAATGTGCGAAAATGAAATCGGAACTTTGGAATGTGACGGTTGTAGACGTAGGTACAAGTTGTGACGATTGAAGGCGACTACAAAACTTTCGACGATTGGTGACGCCAACAAAAACACCGACAGTTGTAGACGTCTATATTTTTGTGAAATCGTAGATGTTTAGGGTTTGGTGATATTGTGATGTCACGCTCACTTGTGACAACGTCGACGTCACTGATTCAACAACTTTCTGCCATGGTTTTCCGATCTCGTTTTTTCTACTTTTCTCGCTTTACTTGCCATTAAAAAAAAACCTAAAAAATTGTCCAAAATAGCATTTTTAAAATATCTTTCATTTTATACCAACATTGTCGTCTCTTATTCTAAAAAGTGTGAGATTATAGCGTTGGTATGAGAGGGAGAGGGGATAGGCGACGACGCCGCAAAATTTTGCAAAGGACCCCATGAATGAAAGTGGAGGTCTGAGACCCCTGCAGATTTTTTTCCGTACATGCGCGTGACGGGCACGGAGAAAAATAGCGAGGACTCTCCCTCGTCCTAAAATTTTCACACTCTTGTGGCGCGTGCGTGGGTCATTTATCATTCGCTGTTTGGGCGGTACTTGAACTAAAATCACCCCCTCGAGGTGATTTTGGATGAAGTTTTTTTTTGGGCTGGATTCTCTTGCCCGGGGGTCGAAAAGGGGAAAACGCCAAAATGCGTTCACATGACGACAAACACAACGTACATCAAAGTAAGAATTGACGTTTACATTACTTTGGAAAAAATGATTTTTCGTACGGCTAAAGTTTTATTCAAAGTTCCCTGAATTTTAGGGCAAAATGATAGAGAAAAGTAGATACTTTAATACATGGGGACGTACCCTTAGTCGCAAAAATGAATCTACTCGCTAACCGGGTCGCTGAACCCGTGAAGTACGTTTTGTAGAGGTGTTGATTCGTAAATAGTGTGACTTCATTTGGTCGCGCGTGACGACGCGTCATTTTAGTTTCATCGATATTTAGAAGCGGGTACGCTTTTTTGTTTTGTACTAAGTTTATTTCGTTTCGTGCGAGTTCATACATGTATACGTCGTCCTTTAATTTGTGTCAGCGTCCAAGTCAAATGTCAGTGTGAACTACACCGTGAATCACTATTAGCGTAATGAAATAGATAGCGTAATGAAACAATTAGCGTACTTTACGGTAAATTGGTTTTTTAGGGTACACAATGATACTAATTTATCATTCACTCTAATTTGTTAATTGTTTTGTATTAATTGTCTGACCATAATATCTAAACCATAGTTCAAAAGTAGGTGAAAGTACACCCATACAAAATGCCTATTGTATGCAAAAAATACAATATACCTTTAAGACCCATATTGTATTGGCCGCAAAATGAAATAAAATAGTAGCAGGGTTGAGTTGCACATGGATCGATAGAGAATTAAACGTCATGTCTAAATTTGAAAAAAAAACGGACAAAAAAGTATTTTTCTCTGATTTTTGAGCGACTTCTTAGTTAAACCGTCAAATTCGGACGATCAGACGGTCACTGATCAAAGTAGCGATCTAAGAAGATCACATGAAAAGCCTATAACACAACTTACGATAGGACTATTGTCAGATTTGGACGATCGGATGGTCGCTGATCAAAGTAGCGACTTAAGACGATCACATGAAAAGCCCATAACACAACTTACGATGAAGGCGCCGACAAAAGACCTACGATAGAAACGCCTACTTTTGAACTATAATCTAAACACTAAAATATGTGTGTATACGGAATTGTTCAAATCGTACGCCGTAGCGTTTTTGCGACCTCATTCGTACATTTTTTCAGAGCACATTTTCGTGCGCGCGCGACGGCGTAAATGTTTTTTCTGTACTTTTATACTTAAAAAGGTACGGAATAATACGGATCTGACAGTCAGTACACCACACTATTTAAAGGGCACTAAACTACAGTTATGAACCGTATTGAGCGGGGTACCTCAAATAACGTTCAGAAACATTTAGCGTACTTTATTCTATTTGAGAATTTGCCCAAAAAAAAGTACCCCAATTAGCGTCATGTACGACAATAGCCATTCACGGTGTACCTGCGCGCAACCATTTTATTTATATGTGGCTGCCGCAGTTTTGTTACAGTAAACCTGCGCCGGCCGTGTGATTTTTTTTTTTTTTATGACGGTCGACGTTCGCAAGCGCGACACTTTTTTAACCGCCGTTACAATATTCCGCCAGTCAAAGTTGTTCGACGGATTGACTGTCTAATTTGAACTTAAAGGTACGTAGCTTGTACAAAACTGTACTTCAAATGTACAATTTCTGACATCTATCTGCGCGCAGCAAAAATCGTCTCTGTGATTATCGCAATTCCCTTTTTCAGGTATGGGCGAGGGGAGAGGGTAATGCGAGGATTAGATTAGATTGGACCCGATTCAGTTACGCGCAGTTACGTTGTAGTGTTCACGGTGCTTATGTTCGCACACATGGAAACTACACCTTGAATCGTTATTAGCGTATAGAAATTATTAGTGTAAAGAAAAAATTAGCGTCATTCATTCTAATTTAGTGCTAGGAGACGTGGCAGATTATGGTCTACGTCCTTAGATAGTATAATTTATTATATTTAAGGTATCCGTGGCGCTAATCATAATTGAGGAAGGTTTGTTACTGGCCCGACAAAATGGAATAGTCTTCCAGTAAACGCTGCCAGTAGAATTTTCCGTACATTTACTGGGACGGCCTAATGGAATTCCACCCTAAGGCAAAATTAGAATAGATAATACTAGCACAGTGCAAGGAGACATCGGCGAACTGCTTCTTAAATAATGTTGGTAACACTATTTTATGATTTTCGGCCAATAAAAGTCGCGACTGAATTAGAGTTATCAGCAATAATAACGATGGGCAGTGTAAGGTTTTTCCAACATGTGAAACCGCCCTGATAGCGATTGGCACTGAAATATTTGATTGGTACGTTCGATCAATGCCCACTTACATTTTAACCACCGACAATTGGAACATTCGTCCTGTTTTGCTCCTTGAGGCTGGGAATCTTATTCACGCGGCAGCCCTTTCTGCTCTTCCTTTCCGTCACTGACAAACGAAAAGCTGAACCTTTCTTTCTCTGGCCTTGCTGGAATCATGTAGGCCGTGCAACTGGAGACATGCTGAAGTACTAATATCTATGGCGAGCTTGCTCCTTTGCCCGCCTTTCCAGGTGTCCAACGTCAGAGATCGATCAATCATCTGTCTAACTTCTTCTCTCACTAACTCCACGGCTCCTTCGTTCGGACAAAAACAAGATGATGTCTTTCAATTTACCTGGGCGCTTAGCAGTACAAAGCCGTACGCTCCTCCCTCAGCTGCCGGAAACCCTAATCGGCGCTAGCCGTTGTGTTCCCAAATTTCCGCGGTGCACTTCCCGGTAGGATTTTTCAAGTTTTTTTTGCTAGTGAGGAGCTCTTCGGTTTTTAAAGTGATTGCTCATGTACTCCGAGAAATTTTGAGGCCTACATCGATAATGTTCAGATACTGTATTTTTGATGTGTCAGCACAGTGCTCTTTTGACCACTTGCCATCTGCATGATTCCATGACTCCTAACAGCGGAAAGTTGTCCGAATATTCATAGTTTAAAATAACTTGCAAATTTTGTTTCCTTACCGAATTATATTCGGATGCTGGAGTTTTTGTCCTTGCGCCTGTTCCATGCAGCTTCTTGCCTGTTCTCTCCCCCTTGTTTCTGTCCATTTGCGGAATCTTTGAAGAAGCATATACTGTTGTGAAGATAGTAAAATTAAAAACGTTTAGTATTCCTTTGCAAGCTTCAAGTTTTCAGTCCTTTCAGACACGTGTGCTGATCTACCATTTTGGTCTTCGCTTTCTGTTTCACATTAGGCCATTCTAATCCGTGTTTCTAAACTGTTTACAGAATCCATGCTTCAGCTTCAACAGCAACCGCTGTGGAAACCACCACGATTAAAGACAAAGAAGAGGCAACAATGACTGGCAAAACTCTAGGAATTCCTGAGGCTCCTGACTGGAAAATACTTCCTATTCCAAAGACAAGTGGGGATGTCTTGGGCATCCTTACCAGCAAAGAATTTCAGCAGTCAATCAGGAGTCCTCTTGGAGTGGCACTCTCAACCTACAGTGCCCTGCGCACAGCTTATTTTCTTGGTCAGGCATTTTATGTGGCTCGGACGATCAACTACCGTCCTACTACAGGCATATTCAAGGTACATATCGCATTCAATGAACGTTCACCATCATTGTTGTGGGTGTGTTGATTTTCTTTCTGGTGAGGTAAAGTAGAAGTAAAAGTAACGTTAGGTGAATCGAATATCAGGAACGTGTCGATAACAAGCAAGCGAAAGATTTGTGTTTTGTGCTTTACAGGATGGAGGCCCGACCGATCCTCTCCAAATGTACAATGTCATAACAGAACGTATGGCGCCATTACTTGGAGGAATGGCGGAGCTTCACCGCAGGGATGCAGAGAATGTCAAGAAGGGATTATACCGAAGACCATACGACATGGATCCCCGCCACAGACAATGGAATCCAGGGTACATTGGCGAGAAATTAAACACTTTTGTCCAGTTTGCAAAGGACACGGTGGGGAGACGAGAACGTCAAGGTCCGTTTCCGTATTGTGGATTAGGGTTAAGGATTGGGAGCTGAAGGATAGTGGAGAAAGAGAGGAAAAAAAAGAGAAGTTTGATGCTTTCGAGATGAAAATGGATGTTGCAGGCGAAATTGTATAGATTCATTGAAGTTGGAAGAAATAAACTGAACTGGACTGAACTGAACTGAACTGAACTATATTGCTGTGTTAAATTGATTTGAACTGCACTGCAAGGAGCTGAACTGAGCTGGAATGAGAAGAGCTGGAGGGATGTGAATGAAGCGAAACTGGAGATCCATGTGGGAGGACAGGAAAAATTGAAGTTCTGGAAACGTCAGAGGAGGCAAAGCGTAATAGAAGCCTTTATCCCGAGTACTACCTTCAGGTAGGAGGAAATCACTTACAATTTTCTGGTCTCTCAGAGATGAAGCTCTTACAAACCTCGTTTCACTTATTCCTTCTTTATCTGTCCTTTACATTTGATTTGCTCTGAATTGCCTTCTTTCTCTTTTTTTCTGTTTTTGCAGAATTTTCACTATCAAGATGGGTGGCTATCAGAGTTTTCTGCTGAAACTTATGAAATTGCTTCGGAAAGTCTTTTTTTTGGGACACAGGTGAGAGCCCGAAACTATCTACCCAATCACTTTTAGTGTGGACCTTAAAGCAAAACTGAAGTCTTCTCGTTTGCTTTACTTTTTAATTGCTAATTTATGTGAATTTGTTCAGTTCAAAATTGGTCAGTGTCAGTTCCCCCCTCATCCGGACGTCCAGTACATGAATTAGCGTGGATTTGTGGTTATTGAGTATTAGAACCTTTTAATACCTTTAACCATAACCTTTAATTTATGGTGAACATTAGAATTTTGAAAATTTTCAAAATTTATATACAATCCTGGAAAAGCAAAAAAGTGAATTCAGATTGGAAAGAGTACACTGAATCCAGAAAAAAAGAAACCTGGAAAAAAAAGAAGGGAAAAAGATTTGAAAAAAGGGAAAAGGTTGTGATAAAATCTTCAAAAATGGGAAAAAAAAAACAAACAGGGAGGATGGAGTTTTTGCAGGACGCCATGCAACGTGGCAGTTTGATCCCTTTACACTATTTTATGTCTGGGCGAATAGAGAATAAGACAAAACTCTTAGATTTAGCGTGTGGAACTGGACGGTTCCTCACATTTATTAGGACAATTATCCCCAAATGCACACTATTGGGGTATGCATCTCGCTCCCCTCCCCCCCCCCCTCCCTCCCTCCCTCCTCCCTCCCTCCTCGCTGCCTCTTATCCCACCACTCCCTCCATTCCTCCCTCGTCCTCCCCTCCTCCCTCCCCTCCCTCCTTCCCTCCTCCCTCCCTCTGCTTTCCCTCTCCCCATCTCTCTCTCCCATTTTTTGTTGACTTTATTGTATTCGATCAATATAAAGACATTTCAAATCTGGGTTATGTATTCAGGGGATTCATGGGCGGAATGGGGCACTAATGGGGTACAGGTGGATTTAAGTCCCTTTTTTCTGGAGAAAGCTCGGGAAAATATGGCATATTTTACCGGTGAGTGAACAGTTTTCCATGATACGGATTTGTGTTCGTCCGTTCCGTTTTATGGAATGCGGCAATTTAGGCTTTAGAACGCACGAAGACTAAAAGTTTTTTTATTGTTCCAATTTTGGGTTGTTCACATAGTTTAGTGTGGATCATAGTAACTATCCGACAGGGATCAAAATTTCCTTCTATTTATGCATTCATTTCGCTTTTTTTTTTTTTTACTTTTCGTCTTCTTCGCTTTTATATTCAAGATAGAGTATGGATGGCGCTGTTTCTTTTTTAATGTTTAGTTTTTCTTTTTTTTCTTTCCGCAATTTTTGCATACATTTTTTTTTTTAGCCATTCACATCATTTAGTGTTGATTCTAGCAGTTACGATAATCAAAGTGATAATATGTGGTTCGCTGAGACCTACACCCTCGCCCAATAATACATTTATTATTATTATTGTTATTATTTACCATTATTTCAAAAAAAATCGTTTTTGTTTTGTATACAAGATACATTGAGGATAGAATAGTTTTCTCATCTATACTATTTGTATCCGTAGCGACCGTTCTGGTGGAGGGTATTCCGGAAAAAAAAAATTGAAAGGATTTCGTCTAAAATGGGGATTGTTGACGAGCTATGCAAAGAAAAAAAAAGTTTTAAGATTCAACTATCTACTTTTAAATTCTTTCCTGACAATCATTAGTGTGGAAAGTACTAGTAAGTCATAGTTTCCGAATTCCCATGGGGAGAGGGGAGAGAGGCTTGTTGCCTTGCAAAAACATTTTGGATTTTTGTGGTTAACTGACAAGTTAACAAACTAACCCAGTCAACCAACTAATAACTTCCAAATCCATTGGAGGCGAATGGCACATACAAAATATGACAAGAAGGTTTTTCTTTTTCAATAATTAGTGTGGATCGCACCGATTAGTTGACCAACAATCTACACCATTTCCTATCTGTCCTCAAAAGATTTATTTTTAATTCACAATGTTCCGTTTTATTAATGGTTCCAAACAAGTACGGAAGGATTTCTATCTTCGTTTTTTCTTTTTGTTTGATCTTTTTCTTTTATTCTTTCTTGTAACATTTTTAAGTGTCAATTATTATTACCATTTCCAGCACAAACCGATGAGAAAGTAGAACCAATAATCTTCATTTAGGTTTAGATGCCGTTCCAAAATTTCGGCCGGAATATAAATTGGTTTCTAAAAATGTAATTTCCTTTCGAGTCAGAAAAAGAGAGGACATAAATTCGTATTGCTAAAAGCCTAAATACCAATAAACCGGTTAACTTAAACTGATTTTGAGTCCACAAGGGGGAGTGAGAGGATGAGGTACAGAATTTGACAAGAGAGTGAATGGAGGGAGACCGATGGGTTCGTCCGAGTACCTTCAAGCTTCGGCCGAAAATTTGCCTTTAGAGAGTGCCTCTCTGGATGTGGTAGGACTCTTTTCTTCACCTGAATTAGTGTGGATTAGGATAGGTGTGGGCGTGGGGAAGGTGGGGGGAGGGGAGAGGGGAGGAAAGGGAGGGAGGGGAGGGGAGGGAGGGAGGGAGGGGGGGGTGGAGGAGTTGGCCGTAGGTAGTATATAATTGTTGGACATGAAGGTGGTGACTATTATGTGTGTCAATTTATGAGGTCGGGGAATTATGGTCCTAGGAGATTCACATGCAAACAAGTTCAGTTTAAAACAGAAATGCACTTTTGGTTGGGGTTATGGCGTTTGAATTGATTTAGTTCCGGATTAGTGTGGTCAACATTACTGTAGTGTTTTTTGACAAAGGCGGGGAAAGAGGGAGAGAGAGGAGAGACGAGAGAGGAAGGAAAAGAGGGAGAGAAAGGGGAGAGAGGAAGAGCGAGGAAGAAGAAGAAGAGAGAAGAGGAGAAGGAGAGAGTGGGAGAGAGGAGAGAGTGGGAGAGAGGAGAGAGACAGAGAGATTGTGTGATATGCTATCGTACTGTAGGAATTGTCCGCTCCTCTCCCTCGCTTCCCTCCCTCTTTCCCTTCCCTTTCCCTGTTGGAGGACATGCTGATTGTTTTTTATGTTTCCTCCTCTCCCTCCCCTCTCCTCTCCCTCCTCTTCCTTCCCCTCCTTCTCACCTCCTCCTCCCGTCCTCTCATGAGCCTCCCCAGACCTGTGGTGGGGTGCACTCCCCAAAAGGGATTGTCCTGACTCCGTGCAGTGGCGATAGAGGGAGAGGGGGGAGGGAGAGGGAGAGGAGGAGGGAGGGAGAGAGGGGAGGAGGGCGGGCTGTGTGTGAGGGAGATGCATCACCTGCTGGGGGAGGATTGTATGAGCGACCCAGGAGGTAGAGAGGAGGTGAGAGGTGCGGATAAAACGGCGATCGATAAAAGAAAGGAAGGGAAAAGGAAGCAAAGAAAAAATCAGGGATCAAAGTGGGAGATCGAGGGTCTCGACCAAGGTCACTGAATAAATCGTCAGATTTGTAAAATCCGATAGGCTTTAATATCCAGAAAGATTCATGGACTGGTGGGAGTCAGAATTTTAAAAGATTTTTCCTCGTTTATTTTTCCTGATTTATTTTTCCTCATTTATTTTTCCTCGTTTACTTATTATTGGGACCGATTTACATGCTAGAATAATTACCTTTTTTGAGAATTTGGATACAGAATGTGTGTAAAATTATAATTATAAAATCGCTCTAGTTTTTTTCTTTGTACACTTTTAATAATTTTAGTACACTAACCAAATCATGTATTATCACAGAAAAATTCACAAAAAAAAAAAAAAACAAACAAATGTCGCTGCATAGGTTTCAGAGCTTGCCAAAAAATACGACAACAAAATTGTTAAAAACACGCAAAATATTTTTAAAGACTCGTTGGAAACTTCAACAGATAAAATCTCAAAAAATTTCTTCCTGTAAAAAATGTTACGGCTCGTAAAACTTTGACTTTTTTCCATTTTTTTTTTCAGCGCGTTGATCGACCAAGTTACAATTTTTCCCTATTTCCGGAAAATTATCACGAGCCGTACTTTTTGTCTTATGTGGATTTGGATTTGGGAGCTTTGTTTTCGGAAGAAGGTTTTTGCGTCGAGAGTTCGTCGGTTCATCACATGTCAAAGGTAAGAATATATGTTTTTTTTTCATTTTTACTCTCCGTCTTTATTTATCGTTTATGTTTATGTTTTTTTTTACTCCCCGTCTTTGTTATTACATATATTTATGAAGTATGTTTTTTTTATTTTTATCCCCCCTCTTTTTTTTTACCTCTGGTCTTTATTCATTATTTATGTTTATGAGATATGTTTTTTTTTTGGCTCCCCGTCTTTATTCATTGTTTATGTTTATGAAATATATGTTTTTTTGTTTACTCCCTGTCTTTATTTATTTTTTATGTTTTGTCTGTTTTATAACTGTCAATATTTTTTTATAAGCTATCAACTCATCATACGTCAAAGGTCATGGTTTTTTTTTGAGTCCCCATTTTTCTTTATTATTTATTGTTTTAATTTTCAACTGTTTTATATACTTTAAATATCGTTTTATAAGCTGTTGTCCATCAAAAGTCAAAGGTGGGAATCATGTCAAACAGTTCTCGTTTTTGGAGTCCCCTTTTGTTTTTATTTTTACAACTCTTTGAAGAGCTTCTTAATACCTGTCGGGTTTTTTTTTTTTTAATAAGTTTGGGGTTTTCTTTCTGGGTTTTGGTTCAAGCCTGAAATATTAGTGGAGATAACAACAATTAGTAATGAAAATAACAAAAGTAGCAGTGTTATCAATAACTGCAATAACAACAATAACAACAACATGAAAACAAAAACAACAATGATAACACTGATAACAAATCTAACAAAATCATTAACAATGATAATTATATTGACATTATTAACAATATTAACAATGTTAACAACATTAACGCTGTTAACACTATTGACACTATTAACACTATCAGCATTATTAACAATATGAACAACATTAACGACATGAACAATGACAGCAATATTAACATTATTGACGATATAACAGTATCAAATATTAACAATATAACAGTATCAAATAGTTTCAATTTTAACAATATTAACAATAATAACAATAGGAACTGCATTAACAGTGATAACAGCATAACATTGTTGACAATATCAACAATAAGGACAATCATTGGAATTAGAGTTGAATGGACTGATACGCCATAAGAGAGCAGGTAGCAAGATGGTGTCACATTTACATAATAAAAATATAAACTCATCTCGTCTCTCTTTTCTTTTTTATTTTTTATTTTTTTGGGAATCTGACGTCCTCTTGTTTTGGTGTTTGGACAGGTCATGTGTTTTTCCAAGCTCTGAAAATCAACTTTTAGGTGTAGAATCTGTATATGGTATTTGTGAGAAAATTTCTTGAGAATAGGAAGGGAATGAGGGAAATTTCTGGGTGGCGACAAAAAAAAAGGGCAATTTGTGTTTGGAATGTCCGTGGTAGTCACCTATCTGAAAATGGACCAGTGATATTTTTAGGATTCGCAAGGTACTTTTCTGTTTGTTTAGAGTATCTCTTGTTAATATGTGTCTTCGTGGTTAGTTTCCATATGGACTCCTAATTTTGATCAGGTTGTCCTTTTGGCTTTTTTTTTGTTTTGAATTTGGGTACATGAATCCAAATAGTGGTATGTCTTGTTTTGTTGCACTTGAATAAAAGTACAAGTACTAAGTACAGTGTGTAGTTTCTTAATAAAGTTGGAAATCAGGACTCATCAGTAAAACAGTGCATCACGAATCGTCATTAATGTAAAGAAATTATATGCGTGTGGTTTATATATGTGGTATTCATTCTAATTTGGTTCCGAATTGCATGGTTGATTCTTAACTGTCTAAAAGGAATGGCATTATACTATTTGAAGTTCGAGGGGTACTATTTAGGGGCATCGATGATAACAAATAATGATACACTGCATCGGTCACAAAACTCTGGAAATCGCTATGGGTTTAGGAAATGGGAGTTACATCGTATTGCTTTAAACATATGAGAAATACAAGGTACTACTAATATCTATTTATTTCCTGCAAAACTTATTTGCCACTCACATTTATTCTTGTGTGAATCGCCCTTATAGGAAATGAAGTGCCTCGCTTTGGCATGGTCAATGTGTCAAAAATTAAGGGTATCATGCGAAGAGTGCTATTTTAAATCCTACTGAAAGTGTGGGGACACACACTTAATTGCGGTGTATAGTTTCCAGTTAAACTACGACTCCATGATACCTCTAGTAGATCTGGTTCACATGTATTTGGCCACACTCTAGGGTTTGGAATGTGCCGTAATAATAAAGAAAACCATTTTAGTCTCTTGCGGAAGATTGGTATATGGCAAATTTGGATTGAGTATTGATTGTTAACTGAACTGTAAACAGCAGATTGTGTGTTGTTTGAGCTTCCTTGTGGACAAAAAAACTTTTTAATAATGTTGATGTCTTAAGAGGGGGGGACACACGGACTGCTCTTTTAATTTGGTTGAGAGTTATGGATGTTGGGTGCACATCGAAGGATAGATGGAGCCCATCACGCTTTTCCTAGAAACTTTATTATTTTCGGGTTTTGCTTCTGCATCATTCTACGTTGATTGTTACCGACTTATCAAACTTGTTCTTTTAGAGTTTAAATCATGCGCTCGTTACATGGTTACATGCCCTGATTAATATACATAATGCATGTCCTAAGGTTCCCAAATTGCTCTACTTCCCAATGCAATACCGTTCTTTGATGCAGTCAATTCTAGATAGAGAAAATTCTAGATGGGATTCCATCACCCTTTTTTCTATAAACCAGAACTAGGTAGCACTAATTCCTAGGTACTTTTGGAGGCAAGCATTGGAGAATTTTCTTTTGTATATGGACGACTGGAACTGTTATTCCAGGACAACATGTTCGTTTCGGTCTAGTGTATAAAAATAGTAGTGTTGTGTATCGGTAAGGATTTGCCGATAGCCGATATGGACCTTTTTTCGGGTACCCGATAATCGATATATTGGTACGATATATCGCTATCGGTATTATCGCCGATAAATACCCGATATTTATCGGTTTTATCGGCGATAACACCGATATCGATAACTATCGGCGATATATGTACGGACCGTACACACAAATGTACGGTCAGTACACTGAACTGTACGTCTTATTCCCCGAACGCGCTCTACTCACAACCCCTATCTACTGAGGTGTCTACCAATCAGATCACTGTTATTGTACAGTTGTACAAGTACAGAAGGTACAGTAGCCGCCATGAGGTACATACGGTTTTGGTACGGATACAATAAAACGATGTACCTTTCACATCCGACGCCGTGGCTTTGTCCCTTTCTTCCTTGTGATCCACTGGAGACCTGCCACGTGTCAATTTGTCGGCTTTTTTGGCATAAGCTGCCAAAAGAGGCATTCCGGGATGTCGGCGCTCACGCTGGCCGTCGGTTTTCTCATTCCAAGTCGTCCGTTCGATTCAGGCGGCGCTCAAAATGTTGTTTTGCGTCCATTGTACTTTGTGTCCGCCGTCCTTTTCCCGTTCCATGTTCATCAGTTTTTCGGTACAATGCCGTACGATTCTGTAAAATTTCTGTTCAGTTAACTGGCCAGCGTTTTCTGTGCTGCGTGTACCGTAAATATTTCCAGTTTAATAGTTACGGAACAGATTCGAATACGTGGCATGTCACGCTATATAATGTAAATAGTATAATACAGTATATAATAAGGTACTATAGTATGCGTACTATATACTTTTAAAGTTATCGCCGATATGGAATTTGTTGGTCTCGGACCGATATATCGGTACCTCTGACCGTCAGAGGTCGCAAACGGTCAACCGAAACCGTGACCGACCGTTAACCGACCGCCCGCGCCGGATCCGGAACGGATTCGGTTGCCAAATTTTGGGGGTCGGGCGGTTACGGTCGGTTGACTCACCAGGAAAAAAAAAATGGTTAGTTACGGTCGGTCAAACAAAAAACCAAAAAAATGAAAATTTTGTACTTTTTTTCTCCAACATTATTGTTCTTTGTACTTTTGGTATCGTGGAAGTACGTGGCATCATGATTAGCGTCGAAAATCTGACACGGTACTGTAGTAAGCTATTTATTTCGAAAATCTTAGATAACGCGACAAAACGTCTCAAATCTGACACGGTAGTACAATATTCAATTCGCAAATCTTAGGCAACGCGACAAAGCGTCGCAAATCTGACACAGTAGTACACTATTCATTTCGCAAATCTTAGGGAACGTGACAAAGCGTCACAAATCTGACACGGTAGTAACACTTCATTTCGCAAATCTTAGGGAACGCGACAAATCGTAATTATTGGCTTATTCCGTTGTAATTTTTAACTTAAAAAGGTACATTTATGTACGGTCTGACACTGACCTTACACCACTCTATTTAAGAGACAACGTACTGAATATAACCCTAAATAGAATAAAGAAAAAAATAGAATAAACTACGCTATTTGAGAATAAAACAAAAAAAAAGCGGGACGGGATTAGCGTACACAACGCTAATAGCGATTGGCGGTATACTGTACCGGAAACGGATTGATACGTGGAGTACATGCAACTCCTGCGAATTTTTTTGACGCTCCTATTGGTCCGCGTGTACAAAAACGATAGGCCCTTGACAATCAAAGGGCAAAGCACCGGGTCGCCCGCGACTATTATTTTTGTTTTGGGGAAGTGTACTCGAGGGTCCGCTAACTTTTTGCGGAAACGGAGGGGCTTTCCGTCTCAATGGAGTTTTACTGTTTTAGGCTTAACACGCTTCCACAACAAAGAAAAGGCCACTGAGCTTTACCTGTGTTAAAACGATTTAACCCTTTTCTCCGACCTTCAATTTGAAATCAAATACAATCATTCCATTGGCCGACGTGCCAAACATTTTATCAGCTCGTCAATAATCTCATGAGAAGCACACGCTAAATGTTTTGTGTTTGATTTTTTGGGCTTTCTCGTTTCTCTAATCTAGGATTTTCTTCTCGAAACATTTTTATTAGATTCCGTTTTCCATTTTGTGATCTTTTATCCGCCACGTGTGTTGCCTGCTCTTCTTTTTCGTCGAATTCAGCCATGGCTGCCTCTCTCTCGATTTTGAAAGACGTGTCTGTCCTTGCGTGTTCTTTCTCGTCCTGCTCCCTAGGAGCTCCTACTTTCGATAAGTCTCCAGTAGCCATCTGCAGTAAACAACAACAAAAGCAATGTCTGTTTAGCCTTTCTCAGAGCTTTCCTTCACACTTGCGATGGCGAACAATGGCTAATTCTAATAGCTCTGCATTTTCTACTCCAACTATGAGTCTGACAGATTTCGCAAAGCAGGTTAGTGGACAAACGGGGTTTAACGCATAGGATGATGAGAGAAGGGATTTAGGGCTAAGGGTTGGCCGGGAAGTAAGTTACGTTTTTTTTTGTTTGCAAATGAAGTTTCATGTTCCCTTGTTTTGTTCAATTTTTACAGAAATGAGGCAACTTGAGAAAGTTTATCAGTTAATGCTCTTAAAAAGGCGAAATGTCGGTGAATATATTTGTCCTTATCAAAGGTTTAACATGTTATTGTCATTAGTGCGGTTAGAATCTTTGCCGGTACTTTTTGTTCGATATGTTCCTTGGAATACTGAAATGTCGTGGAAATTGATATTGTGTTGACGGCTGTATATTTCAGTAAGATATTGCTCGTATTTGTTTGGAGAATGAGGATGTAAGGTAAGATAATTGGAAATGCTGACTGCTGATGAGAAAATGTTAAGATTTTTACATGCTCAGAAGTCTTAAGGTTTTGTGCAACTCATTGATTGCTTTAAACCCTTACGCGTTTAATGCATGCACGGGTTGAATTCTACAATTTGCCATTTCTGGTTCATTCGGATGTCACAACCCCGTTATGTGAACTAGATTCTAAGCTTTGAGCTCTCGGAACTTCTAATGGACACCAGTGTAACTTCAAACTCTTGAATGCAATAGATCTTTCTTTCTCCCTTCGTCTCTCCTCTCTCACTTGCTCTTGCTTCATCTTGACAGGTTGTGATTGGTCTCCTTGAAGTGCATGAAGACAGTTACTTTTAAATCTATTTTTTTATGCTGCAGGAAGCGGCAAAATTTCTTGAAGAGTTTCCCCAGCTTTTGGCTTCGGAAGGAATCAGCGGGGATAGTCAACAAAAAGTTACAGCTGTTTGCTCAGAGGTTTAACTTCATTCCTCTTCCATTATTTTCTACTCATTCCATGTGACAAGCTCACATTTTCAATGCCCTTTTTTTTTTTTGAAGGACTGTTCGTTAAATATTGGAAAAAATTTCAGCCTGGAATTTGGTTCGCAAATGGGAAGGTTCGTGACAGCGGTTCAAATGTCATGTTCAGTTCACCAGTTTTGGTACTTGTATCCTCGCATAACTCTGTTTTTTTTTTTTTCTTGCAGGTGATTCGTGAATACGCAGAGTCCTACTCCGGCAAACTGGAAGCAGAGCCATTTGCAAAAATGAAGGAGAGTTTGGAGAAGGAAGGACTTCCTGCAGACAAAGCATTGTTGGCAGCGATGGGGTGGGCAAGGACAAACCTATACTATGATTGGAAGAGGTGGTCCAAGTAAATTTTAGTTCTTCAACTTCCGACACCATTTATTCACTCAATTTTGTATTCTTAAAAGGCACTTTGCGGTTCAACATTGTCTCCCCATTCTTCTTCGATATGCAGTTAAGATACATGCCACTCGTAGCCTATCTCAAGGTGTACCCCAAGGTCCTATCCAGTTTTTTGCTGAATTGTTTTAAGTTATAACAAAAGGGTCAGCCACTTGTTGTTGACACTTCGCAATATAGTTGCTGAATTAAAAATGTTTCACACCTGGCTTAACATTTATTGTTTTTGAGAGAACCGTTTTCTTGATTTGAAGTTACTATGTCAAGCAATGGTCGTATCAGGATGATGTTTGTGCTACTTTTCTCCTCCCAGAACGATTGTGTTGTATGTTTTGACTCTTTGCTTTTCAATATATTTCACAAGCGGATTTATTTAAATGAAGCATTATGAATCTATTTGGTTGTTGTTTCAGTTGTTCGTACCGTTCCCATGTGCACACTCCTATGTCTCAGGCATTATTTAATAGTCGTGGTGAGCTTTTATCAGTATTATGCTGTGAATCAAAGTCTGAAACGGTGACTATATTCCAAAAAACCGTCGGAATGCTAGGATATAGTGTCGTTGAGTTTTGTGTGATTTCTGGAATACCTTTATGCATGATTTCTCACTTCATGTTGTTTGGCTTCAAGTGGCGAATAGCTAAAGATTTTGCGTTATTTTTTTGATATACAGACCTACGTCCTCATGGTTTTAGACGAACATGTGTTTTTTATTTTCTGAATTTCCTTATGCAATTTATGAATCGAGTCCTGAGCTTGAGGTTTTTCAAAACCGATTTCCTGTCAGCTGTGTGAGAGCTTTACGGCTAAGGAAATTCGGTACCGGGAGGTCTCATGATGCGTTTTTTTGGTTAAATTGTGCTGTGAATATAAGATCCTTTACACCTTTGAAACATGAGATGTTGTCCTGAGAAGGTGTTATGTCTTGAGGTGTACAAGGTATCAACAGTTTTGGCTATTCTGATAAGGCTTTTGCTCGCTGGTGATGATGCGTTGCTGGAACTCTTAATATAACTGTGCAACAATGCTATGATGGACAATGATGTTTATGTTGGTAATGGAACAAAGTTTTTTGTGTATTATTTTGGTAGTTTTGAAATGATTATTTTGCTCTTCAACAATTCTCTTTTGAGTGCAGATCTTTCTTGTATCCCATTAGTGATATGTATGAACTGTCCCACAATAGTTTTCAGCATCAACTAGAAGAACCGCATTTGTAATTCTGGTAATGTACTGAACTAATGTCTGTTAGCTTTAGCGGTTTCCACTAAATGTTCTTAGTCTTCAATGCCTATCCAGCCTCTTGTCTTATTGACGTTCTAGCAGGACAAACCACCAGGAGCAACAAGTTCATGCCATGATTGCTATCTTTTTTAGTGACTATTGGTGATTCAACAAGAAAAAATAAAAATATTGATAAAAAAATAAAAAAATTGCACATGTCGACTGTCGGCAAAACCCTTTTGATACGCAACATTAGTTCTATATAAATATCATATATGGGAGTCATTGGCACTTTTATAACCTCGTGCCATAGTGGTTTTTGTGTCACCGGGTAGATCCCGAGGAATCAGGCAGTCAGTACAAGTAGACATACAAAGTGTTACCGTATTCGGATCTCACAGAATGTACAATGATTGTAGTGACAAAATACTAAAGCATACCGTTGACTAGTTTCAAATTCTTTATAACGAAATAGAAGCTCAACCTTTAAATACAAAATATTTAGGTCAGTAATGGCTACCACCCTCCTCCTCGACAAGGGTAGTTCTCTATTTGGCTCGATGCTGCGAACGCTTTACTGGTGTTAAAAAAAAGAAATCCACGCTATATGTTTAATCCTGGAGAATTTTGACTCTCCGTTTAAATGGTTTAAAAACTCAAAAGATGGCGTACGAAACTGAACTAAAACGTACGCTGGTTTAGTAAACAACCCGAGTTTCATGTTGATGGACGGTTTACACTAAACATAACCATGAACACTACACGAAAGTTCGTCAATATGAAACATATCAGAACTCCAGAAACCAGATCTGACGGTCAAGATACTCTCCGTAATATAACTCAGGCAAGTTGATTAATATCTGCAGAAAGCGGCAGCTGACTTGGACAATGAAGATCTTTATATGACACGTGTCATACTGATAGTAACAGCGCATTTTGAACTTGCCCTGTGGCGACCTGATGATCTGATACCGTTATACTTGCCAAAAAAAAGGCGTTCATTTAAAAATCGATTGGTACCACCCAAACCCAGTATCAGTTACTCTGTTCCTGAGCTGACTCACGAGCAGGCTTTTTGCAAATTAACAGCAATACACTGCAACTATACTCAACAGCAAGACATTGCAGCTATACTCACAGCAAAATTTCTGCGAAAAAATTGTATCTTGCGATGTCTAATTGCTTGTCTTGTGGTGTTGGTCTTTCCATGCCGACTTTTTCAAGCTCTCCTTTGCTATCACAATGCCATGGTTCTCCCCGAATGCAGACAAAATCAATGACAAAGAGCGGAAATTGCCTTCCACGTTTCAGTTCGCAGGTTTCAATTTATTTGCCAGAAAAAATAAAAACTAGGCAAGGTCGGAAGAAGCTGAGAAGTGAATTCCAGGAGAGACACTTGTCACGGAAAAATGGACTTTTTGATGAAGGTTTCAAAAGACGTTTACCCAAAAAAAATTCTGTAAGTGTTTCATTCTCTCTGTGATACTGCTAATCTCTTCCATCCCATGTATTTTTTTAGATTGGAAACAGAAATGAAGACAGGCCATTGGTTTCTGTCTGCAAATCACATCCTGTGCTTGGTTCAGGTATTTGGAGTCGTGAAAGCTGAAAGAAGTTGTTTTGCAGTATCAGTGGTTTCTTTTGAGAGGACTAAGGCCGGAATGAACCTAGATTATGATATTTCTCTCGTTTTCCTCACCCCTATTCCCCTGGGCTCAGTTCAGTGCAGTGTCCATGGAGAAAGTGGCACTGAAGTTGTGAAAAAGTTATCGATTTTGTCAGTGGCTCCAATTGAAGAGAAAGAAAAAGACGCGCAAGAAAAGGTTAGTTATTTGCAAATCTTGTAAGTTTTTAAGCACTCAGTTTTTTCGGAAGTTTTCATCTTTGATTCTAGCTGATGCCGTGTGTGTGTAAGTTGTCAACCTTCTTGAGTCTCTGTATCAAAAGGCTAAAGCCGCAATGTTAGAGAAATAGTGCCATATTCCATCCACGCGACTGAATTTTTTATTTTAAATGATTTTTAATGGATGGTCAGCTGCTTGAAATGTATTTGCCAGTTTTAACCTTCCATTTTCTGTTCCAACTGTTTGTTGTATGATGTCTTATGGCTAAGTCTCTTTGTGGCAAACATCTTCATGTCATTTATGAAAGATCTTATTGCTTGCAGGAAAATATTTCTTATGATGCCATGCCACGAATAATCTCGGACGATTTTGGGGACTGGCAGCCACTGCCCAATAAGGGATACGTCAGTGCTGATTTTCCTGCCTGGGCTAGAACAAGTGAAGAAGCAGCTGACTATTTTAAAGTCGATGTTCGCCAAGGGTTGAATGAGAGTGAAGTCAAAAAACGACGGGAACTTTACGGGTGGAACGAACTTGAGAGACCGAAGGGGAAGGACTTTATAGGCCTCGTAATTGAGCAATTTGACGATGCCCTGGTGCAAGTTCTAATTGCTGCAGCAGCAGTCTCCTTTATACTTGCTTTTTCAGATGTGAAGGAAGGAGCTGGTCTGGAGGAGTTCACAGAGCCTTTGATCATTGTGGCCATTGTCGTGTTGA
This sequence comes from Zygnema cylindricum, assembly GCA_037447655.1. Taxonomy (NCBI): domain Eukaryota; kingdom Viridiplantae; phylum Streptophyta; class Zygnematophyceae; order Zygnematales; family Zygnemataceae; genus Zygnema; species Zygnema cylindricum. Next base: position 199,062 of record JBBHKE010001178.1, read on the forward strand.
ATGCTGTAATTGGAGTATGGCAGGAAAGTCGCGCTGAAGACTCTTTAGAGGTGAGTCATGGATAGCATATCACATATCATTACTAAAAACATGGTTTTAACTGAAAATGAGTGTGAAGGGATCCCGACCACTGTCAATTTACAAGTTATCCATTTGTGGTTCTGATCACCAAAAAGCAGGCTAATGTTTCATGGGCGGAAAATAAAGCTTTTCATTCTTGGGGAGTATGGTCATCGGGAGAAAGTCCTTGTTTTTTTATCTTAGTTGGTTGTGCATGAAATCTTACCTTTTTATTTTTCTATCTGAAGCTTGCATTAACGGTGCTTGTGTTTTGCTGGATCAATAAGACTTGATCAAGGTAATTGTTGTACAATAATAAATAGATTTTCCGTCATCCATGGAGGCGTTATTTCTGGCATCCTAAGGAGAAAATTGGTTCTTCGTACCATTGAGCTGAAAGTCAGAACTCAGTTAAACTCCAATGAAATTGAATGAAACCTCAGAAAATGTATCAGCAAATCTAGCACCATTGCTGACTTGTTTTAAAAATAATTTGTTGGCGTCTTTTAGAATAGTGCTTGACATACATCCGTTTAGGCAAATCTGTTATTATGCTTAGCAATCAGGAAGCTCTTGTTCATTTATGCGCCTTCGTATATTATTTTGCAGGCTTTAAAACAAATGCAATCTGAAACCGCACGTGTGATTCGAAATGGCAAAGAAATACCAGAGCTTCCTGCCAGAGAGCTTGTTCCAGGAGACATTGTGGAAATTCGAGAAGGCGATAAAGTTCCTGCTGACCTAAGAATTATCAAGCTAAAATCAGGGATCATTCGTCTAATACAGTCTTCTTTGACAGGAGAGAGTCAACCAGTTCTGAAGCAAATTGAAAAGGTTGACTCGGAGGACATAGAGCTTCAAGGCAAGGAATGTATGACATTTGCAGGAACGACAGTGAGCCAAGGTAGTTGTTTGGGCATAGTGATAGAAACAGGAATGGGGACAGAGATTGGGAAAATTCAAACGCAAATAACAGAAGCGTCGATAGAAAATTATGACACACCCTTGACACGGAAGTTGGATGAATTTTCTGATCTTTTGACAAAAGTGGTTGGGGCGATCTGCGTAATTGTTTGGCTCATAAATTATAAGTACTTTGTTTCCTGGGACATCTCATCTGGATTTCCGGGAACCTTTGACTTCGATCTTAATCAGGCGACATATTATTTCAAGGTGAGGGAACAAATGAGTTTGATTATGAAGGTTCCTTCCCTCTGCTTCATGCTCTTCTCCCTGATCAAACTCGCTTCATGGTCACGGCTAGCTATTTGTCTTCTGGCCTTCCAATGATTGTGCCTTTTGTTTTTGTTTTCAGGTTGCTGTTGCACTTGCTGTAGCGGCCATTCCTGAGGGCCTGCCGGCCGTCATCACCACGTGTCTTGCTTTGGGAACCCAAAGAATGGCAAAAGAAAATGCAGTCGTGAGAAGACTACCGTCAGTGGAGACCCTTGGCTGCACGACCGTCATTTGTTCAGACAAGACGGGAACTTTAACAACAAACCAAATGTCCGTCACAGAATTTGCAGTTCCAGGGGTTTTGCCAAGCGGGTCCTTAGTGAGCTATAAAGTGAAAGGGAACACATACAACCCACGAGATGGGAAAGTGGAAAATTTGTCATCTTTGAACTCGAACTTGCAGATGCTGGCTCAGATATGTGCCATCTGCAATGATGCCAGTATTGTTTGGAAGAATGGTTCATACAGCGCTACAGGGATGCCCACAGAAGCAGCTCTCAAGGTACTCAACAACGATGACTCTGAGGTCAAGTCGGAGAGGGTTTGAGACAGAATTGATTGTGTAGAAACACGGCAATGTAAATCCTTTGCTTCATGTGTACGAGCATATGCACCTTTTATATTTAAACAAAAAAACGTCTTTAGTAAAGCATTCAGTTTTGTGATTGTGGCACGTATTCTCGAAAGTTGAAACGGAACATAGATGGAAAATCAGTTCACGATTACTCGATTGTTGGGGGGAGTACGCCCTGAAAGAGCCAAACAATTTTGTTGTACACCTCTATCTCAAATACTATTTCATTCAGCATTGCAACAACTCCAAAAAGGTTCACGCGCACAAACTGATGTAAGATTTCTTTTATTAGGACAAAAAAGGCTCTATTTTTTTTAGGTCTCCTACAGAATGGCTTTCAAATATAGTATTTGATGACAAAAAAGGTGGGAAATGGGTTACAGGTTCTGGTAGAAAAATTGGGTGTGCCCGATGCTGAGCGTCAGAGGGCAATCGAATCTGCAAGAAGAGCTGACCCAGAAGAAGATTCTCTTGGTATCCTCCTCACTCGAACAATTTCTAAGCTAGCTTTTGCAAATTTGTTTTTGTTCCATGTCCTCTACCTGTACGTTTTGAGTCTTCTCTGTTCCTTTGTTCACATTTTCATTCATGCAAGGACAAGTAGCATAGTGCACCCTATGGAAAGGCATTGACCATAGGCCATATTATCTCACATCCAGGGAAAGTCATGTGCTGATGAATTTTAGTTACGTGGGGGCTGATTTTGATGCAGGAGCATGCAAATATTGGACTGAGCTCAATAAGAAAATGTTTACATTGGAGTTTGATAGGACACGGAAGTCGATGAGTGTCATTGTTAAGCAGCAAGGCCTCCTCGGCAGCTTTCACGGAAACCGTCTCTTTGTGAAGGTGAGCACAACAGCTTACGTTATTTACGTTACCTGAGATCTTCAAATACTGTTGTGTGGTTTCAGTCAATGGCTGTGGAAAGAATAAAAAGCCAGAGTAAAAAGAGAAAATAGTGAATCAGGATTGTGTTGAGAATTGTTACCCATAATGTTGATTCAATGCAAAGAGTTAAATGCAGGCTTACTTGTTTGGGATTTTTTGGGCATAACATAAGTCCAGGAGGGGTTTTCATTTTACTTTCTTAAATCTATGAGAGGAGACTCCAAAATGACTTGTGAATTGTACCTTGCCTCTAATTCAATAGTGTGTTTGGAAGTCTTAGAGACTTGCTTGGAGGATAGTAAAATCAAAAATTGTAAATCCACATATTGAAAAGCCGAATTATGGTTTTGCTAGGCTATACCCTTTAGAATAATTCTCCTTCGGTTATGTCTTTTTTGTAGGGTGCTTCCGAGTTTGTATTGGATCGTTGTTCTTCAGTCCAATGCCGTGATGGGATTATTATGCCTATGAGTCCTGAGCTTCGCGAAAGAATTTCTGAAGATGCCATAGCCATGACCTCAAGGGCTCTGAGAGTTTTAGCCATGGCTGTTCGAGTTGACCTCAAAGAGCTCAGCACATACGATGGAGATACCCATCCTGCTCAGCCTCTCCTTGTAAACCCTGAAAACTACACTGATATCGAAAGCGATCTTACTTTTGTAGGACTTGTGGGCCTTCAGGTAAGTCAAACTGCTTTTTGACTTCACTCAAACTCAAAGCTAGTCAAAAAGATGTTTCAAGGATTATTGCAATTGCAAATCACGTGTGAGATTTGTTTGTCTTTCGCATCGTGTTTAAGATTCCAAGCAGTCGATTTATTAAATCCCATTTTCTGAACTTATGAAGATACATGTCATTTGCAGGATCCCCCGAGAGTAGAAGTGAAAGATTCCATTGAAGATTGCAAAAAGGCAGGAATTCGTGTGATGGTTATCACTGGTGACAATCAGAAGACAGCCGAAGCCATTTGCCGGGAGATTGGCCTTTTTGGAATGGATGAAAACCTGGAAAAGAAATCATTTGTAGGGAGAGAGTTTATGAATTTGCCCGAGAAGGAGAGAGAGGAAATTCTTTTTGCTGGATCAAGAAGTGCTGAGGGAAGCTCTGGTGTTGTTTTCTCGAGAGCCGAACCAAGACACAAACAGGAGATAGTTCGTATGCTTCAAAAGGGAAGAGAGGTAGTGGCAATGACTGGAGACGGAGTGAATGATGCTCCAGCATTGAAACTGGCAGATATTGGAGTGGCCATGGGAATCACTGGAACTGAGGTGAGATTATTCTTTTTATGTATATCCTTGCAGTCTTTCTGTGCTTGCTTCGGAAATTTTGCTGGTCGATAGATTATTCTGTCGGTGTGGTAAGAAAGAGCTTGTTGAATTTCTGTCAGATTTCTGTTAGTGTTATAGTCTTTTTTTTTTTTAATTACTTAAGTTTTAAGAAATTGTAAGTGAAACTGTGAGAAAATGATTAGATTTTGAGGAGATTATGAGGCCGTGGCGTTTATGCAGGTTGCCAAGGAAGCAGCAGATATGATATTGACCGATGACGACTTTGCCACAATAGTACAAGCTGTGAGAGAAGGACGTTCCATTTACGATAACATGAAGGCCTTTATTCGATACCTTATCTCCTCTAACATCGGTGAAGTGGCATCTATCCTCCTCACAGCAGTTCTTGGCTTTCCTCAGGGCCTCATTCCTGTTCAGTTATTGTGGGTTAATCTTGTGACAGATGGCGCTCCAGCAACGGCTTTAGGCTTTAACCCACCTGACACGGATGTTATGGAAAGGCCACCCAGAGCCACAGAAGAGAGTCTTATAACTCCATGGATATTTTTTAGGTATGTCGTGATAGGTAGCTATGTGGGAATTGCCACTGTGGCAGTCTTTGCCATTTGGTATCTTCAAGCCGACGAGTTTTTGGGGATTAGTTTGAGAGATGGGCATACAGCTGTCACTTTCCATCAACTCACTCATTGGGGAGAATGTCCTTTGTGGGGAGATTTCCGACCCACAGCATATACCGCTGGTTCGCAAATGGTTTCCTTCGAAAATCCTTGCGATTATTTCACAGTGGGAAAGGTGAAAGCCTCCACCCTCGCAATGTCCACTCTCGTAGTAATTGAAATGTTTAACGCATTAAACGCTTTGTCCGAAAATAACAGTTTACTTAGAACTCCTCCGTGGGCGAATAAATGGCTCTTGCTTGCTATTGGTGCCTCTATGGCGATGCACTTTGCAGTTCTCTACACTCCTGTCTCTCAGGCGTTTGGAGTTGTCCCGCTAAGTTCCAGCGAATGGGCTCTTGTTGTTCTTATGTCTGCGCCAGTTATACTGGTTGACGAGGCGTTGAAGTTTGTTGGACGCAGATTTTTCACACAAAAAAAATAGAAACCGATTCACGAGTTATCTATTGTCATATATAATTTTCATGTATGTACATATTTGTTTCATTTTTATTTCATTTTGTAATAAAGCTTGAGATGTTCAATACATCTCACGATGAGGCATCTGTTTATATGTAAATTGTTCTTTGTGAAATCAAAGCTAGAAATGCTCTCCTTAACGTTTTCCTGTTTCGCTCTCAACTTCTTGTGACACATGCTTGGCATTGTAGTTGTGGGGTTTTAAGGTATTGAGGATAAACTGGTGTATCCCACACCTTCCCCGCAAGGATCCTCTGTGCATGTAATCTATGGGGTAGGCTCCATTTCAGAGGAGAATAATTTGTATGAGACATTCAGGTTGATTTACTGTAAGGTCGGTAGAATTTCCGTTTTTATGGTGGTTACGTTTCTTCTCAGTTGTTGCTGTCTGGTCGGGCAATTCATCATCGTTTCCTCTCTGTTCACCTAGTTTTGTTACATTGGTCTCGTGTTTCCCTGCCACATTCATTTTGCCTCTCTCCTCCTAATGCAGGCTGTTACTATTGACATTATCATTTGAAATTGCATATACTTAACTGTGTGTATTGTGATGGTTTATAAAAGGTTATGATGTGTCAGAAGGTTTGAATGGAGATTCAGTGATACTCTAAAAGGCATGTGATCACATCTATAGTTATGATACAACAGACCTTAGTCATGCCAGTCATTACCAAACAATACGCACTTGGGAAAAAAATCATTTTCGTAAGAAACTGTAGTAATGCTAAGCTGTTTCCAGCCGCTAGTTTTCACAAATTACACTTACATAGCTCTATATCTGAAATCTGGAAGAAAAGGAACAAGAAATTTTAATTGGACAATGGCAGAACTGGTTAAGTAGTTCTACAGTCTTAATAACCTGAGTTGAACCCCAAACATTAGTTTACCACCACTGATAACGAAGGCTTGGCCCAAGCTTACCAGTGTTATGACGCTTAAATTTCAAACCTAACAAACTGGTCTTCTGATGCATAATATGACGAACTCGTTCAGCCTACTTATTTGTTGCTGACAAACAAAAATGCAATACTTTTGTGAGGAACACGTTCGATGTGTTTATTCAGTTTGCTCCAAAATCCCAGGGGATATTGGTTCAACTTTATTGAATATAGCCTCTGAACCGCTCACCAGCAGTTTGTGCTTTACAAATAAGAAGCTGCATATTTGTCCAGGCTCGCGAATATAAAATGTATACAATTTATGAAGAATTCGTAGATTGCTGTTATCCAATAGACACTGAAGTCAACAATTAAGTTCCAATTAACAGCTAGCAAAGACATCTACATTCATTGTAAACCCGGTTCTAAGTTAAAGTTGAATACAGGAACGCGCTTGGAGAATATCCAGGGAAGAGAAGAACACTGACATTTTTTGCAATATCTTCACAACAGAGAAATAGCCACCAACCATTATATCATGCCTGACTGTAGGCTGCAGAGGAAACTTTGTCACCCCTCATTGCAAAGGCTCTATAACGACAGGAAAGTGGTGATATCATAATGTCTGGTAAGCAGAAACATATAGCTAAATCGTTGCACTCCTATCTCCCCTGTGTTGTAACGGGCCTGAAATTTCCTTTAGGACTGAACCTAAACACAATGCCAAAAAACGTGATCTCAAGGAGAATGCCCCATCATACTGAAAATAAATTTCGTGCACAAATCTTACAACTGGTCACAATTCAATGGCAAAACGCCTTTGAGACAATTTACTCGTGTCAAATAGGAAGGAGCAATAGTAGCTTCCAACTCACTGAGGCTACCCTCCTTGACATTAATGCACATTGTGTTTCGTACATACGTCAAATGGGTAAAAATAGAGCTGCAAAACTATATACCTAGCTAAGAATAACTTCAGAACCTAGCAAAGCTTGACCTCCACATCAACTCCAGCAGGAAGATCGAGCTGCATGAGAGCATCAATGGTCTGTGCATTAGGGTTCTCTAAATCAATCAGACGCTTGAAAATTTGAAGTTGAAAATGCTCTCGAGAGTCTTTGTCAACGTGAGGAGACCGCAAAACACAGTAAAGTCTCCTCCTCGTGGGGAGGCGAACGGGGCCCATGGTCTCAGACCCAGTGTTGCGAGCTGCCTCCAGAATCTGTTCAGATGCCTGCTCAATTTGAGGAACCCAGTACGAACGAAGTTTGATACGAATTTTCTGCTTTGGAATCTGCAGTCATGGCAACTTGGCAAAGAATTAGGGCTTTTCTAACTCATTCAAGCACTATGGTTAAAAACCCATTGCCAAAAAAGGTGTACGTCAGGCAAACCGTTAAGGATAAGAGTTTGTCAGAAAAGAAATTGGTCTCCGTTGACCTCCTATAATTGAAATTAATCTGTCTAGAGGCAGATAGACTGAATCATATCAGCATGCTCCTTCACCAGTTTCAAAATGCACAATGTTTTTCCGTTTTCCGTTGTTCCCTGCAGCAATTCTCAAATGTGAATTGACAGTTCCTTCAAAAGCCCCGTGCCGCAGGGGGGAGCTCCCCAAGGTTCCTAAACTAACAATCCTATTTGCTTGCATTAATCATCATGAGACGATATTTTGTATTTCCACAACTGCCTACAATAATAAACAAAAGTATTTCCAGAAATGAAAAAAGAGGAAACAATCTCCAGACCAAGCCAAGCCCTAGGTCAAACAGCAGGGGGATTTCACCAATTCAACAGCATAAGCACAGTTGACTAAGGTATGGATACGTGAAAGTGCTGTAATAAATCCAGCAACTTATACATCCCGCTCGAAATTAAAAAGACCGATCCTTCTCCTAACTCAATGACCCTCAGGCAAATTTTCAATGAGATTCACCCTAAAATCCAGAAATGTGAAGCATCCTCGAGGCACTACATTTTTCTAGTATAATAACCAGAGTGTATGATGTAAAAGTTCGATGTCAACGTAACAAAAGGTTGGAAATCAGTCTGTATTAGACTTACCGGAGGCGCGGCAACGGCGGCATTCACTGTCAAGAAAGACTTTCGAACAAAAGAAGGGGCAGCCATACTTAAACCACATGGCTGAGCTCCAGTACAAGCATCGAGACGGAGACCTGTGAAAGAGGCCACCTGGAATGGCTTCTGCAAAACAGACAAAGTGCAATGCAAGTTTCTGATTATATAATTCCTTAGGCAGAAATCATCCCTTCTTCCATCAATAAAGAACGAGGCAATCATGTTTTGCATCAAATTCCAGGCATTGGAGTAAAATTTACCTGAAGAGAGACCCGGGAGGCGGTGGCCTTCTCGCAAGGAAGATAAGAGACGGTCGAGATACTTGCTGCTGTTTGGCAGGCCATGGCTGCCATGGCTACAAGCGAACGAGATGGGCGTTAGTGTGAGGCGGATATAGGAGCAGCAATGGAAGTGGACGATAGGAGAGGAAGAAAGAGAGCCCTCTTTCCAAATATCTGACGGTCAGGGATCAGCGAAACAGATGAGATTTGACGGCTAAAAATGGATAAACTTGTACAGTGGCACTCCATGAAGTACAGTGAAAGATATACAGCAAAAAGTGCAGCTTAACATTGACCGTACAGTAGAAATCCAGCTGAAATTAATGTGAACGCGGGTCTAGAAACGGTCACAGTTACAGTTATGTACATAGAATTAGATCAAAGTATCGCAAGATACGGCTGCCAAAACCATGGAACAAACTCAACAAAGAGTACACACTGAACGAGTTCAGTTTCATACCGTACGTATACAAAGGACGTACTTTTAGTTCAGTCGACACTAATTTCGGCCCGATTGAAAATACTAGCCGAATTCTGCGGTTCATAAATCCGCCAGAAATTCATCAAAAATTTCAGCACTTTTGTATATTTTGAGAAGCGGAGGCCGTTTCTCCAACCTTAACGGCCGGCGCTTAGAAAGGCCCGAAAATCTGTAAATTGTGTGAGATATGGTAATGCCACGTTGGCGCGCGTTTTCTAGTACGCGAGCAGTACGTACTTAAGTCTGTAGTTCGTAGTGTTCCTTCGTACTTATGTTCTATGGCCAAAAGGGTCCGCCACATGCCATAATATCGCAAACAACGTGTTGTATCGACGATAGAGCAACACTATATTTTCCACTAGCAATATTTAGTTTGTCCTGTGCCCATGAACGGTGGCCGACTAACGAAAAAAAAAGTTTGGTTTTGTCATTGGCTTGTCTTCATGGTACACATATTTTCAAATTTGATTTTGAAATTTTGATTTGCGATACTGTGACTCGTCAAAAAACAAAAGTTAGTAAAAATTATTGTACTTGCCTGTCTGGAATGATCATTTGTTACACTAAAGTGGTACTGTTCTTAACACCGAAAACTGTGCCTTACATCATGAAATAATGGCGGCACAATATGCTTGGATTCATCAAACTACATATTGCAGAAAGTAGAGCACAGTACGCTAATGTGCCAACAGTATGCGTAATATACCGTGGGATCATGCAATAGGATACGCATCACCACAGAGAACAGAGAACTAAGAGCAATTGGAATTCAGAATCTATATGCATTGTGTGTCAAAATAGCAAATGATGAAGTCTTGTAAAAGTGCTACATCATGAAGTTTTTCATATTTCTCACTCTTTTACTTAATTACCTCGAAACATATGATTCTTTGATTTCTTTATTAAAAAGTGTACAAAAGAACGAAAAATTCAATTAACAGTGTGAAAGTGAATAAAAAATTGACAATTTGAGAAGTGACACAACCTTATAATAGCTGAAAGGATCCAAAAAAAGAATTGTAAGCGTCTGTTTTGGCTACTTACCATGTAAACTATTTAAATGATCGAATCATTATCACGGCAAACATTCCAACAATGTTCATAACGATTGGAGTAATAAGTCAAAAACTTGTAAAAGTTACTACATTCTGGTAAAATGTTTGGCCGATTTCCGCTGGAAAACAAGTTAAATCATTGAATCGTTTCCTTTGTAACATTCGAACAATATTCATGGCAATGTCAAATTATGAATTCAACTCTTATTTTTCCAACTTACTAATAGCTTCATCACTGGTCTATAAAATTTTGGCATGCTGCATGAAATCTTTATCATGCAAGAGCCACTTTGTCCTATCGTGGACGAATAGTGCCTGTCAAACCAAAGAGAAGACATTTCTTCGATTTAGTGGGTTGTTATGCATCAACTTGGGGCAATGTCGACGAGAGGCCAATTTCAGATGACCACAAGTACTTTTGTCGACCAATGCCAATACAAAGCTGACACCATAACTAGGGAACATGCACGAATCAAAATTTACATTGTCATTGTATCGTGCATTTTGACAACATAGACAACTTCCCTCAATACTAGCAAAAACTAAAAGTCTTGCTCACTCCCTGCTTATTAATAGACTTCAACATGAGCATGAAAGTCACTGTCCTTTCACAATGTGAGACTTCCATTGTGCAAAAAGCCTTTCAACTACCCTAAGAAAAGAACGTCGATAACTCATTATTCAATTTTTTGTTGGATGTCTAGGCAAAGGGGGATAGAAGAAAGCGAGGGCAAAGGGTAGGTTGAAAAAAAAAGAGAGAGAGGGAGTGATAGAAGCACTACCAGTTTGAGTCTAGTAGTTCTCCCACTCCCTCTCCTTAGCAATTATTTTTTATTTTGGGACCTTTGCAAACGAGCAAAGGAAACAACTTTACACAAGTTAAAAGGGAAAAACCAAGCTAACTTTGATATGTATAGTTTAAACACAATTTACGATGTTGAATTTTTGTCGTACCTTTGGTACAAATTGAAGATGGGGAGAGGTAGATAAAGGGGAAAGCGTAGGGATAAGGAGCGAAGGGAGGGAGGAGGAGGGTTAGATTTTCGTTTTCCTCCTCAATAAATCCAAATTTCCCGCTCACTTCGACTTTCACGAAGCCTACAACCGAGCAAATCGGTAAAAAATGTAGAATGAAAAAATGAAAAACGAGAGAATGGCCATTGGGAAGGAGTGGCCACCCTTCCCTATATGTAGAAAGTGCAAGAATGCCCATACGAACGAAATTCATATCCTAACAACTTGCATTGCATATACAGAAACACACTAAGGCTAAAATAGAATCACAAACAATCAAGCAATGGAAGCATCCATTCCCTTGGAGAGGGATATGACATACTTCTATCGCTTTGTTTCTCTTTAATTCCCTTTCAACTTTGGTTCCTTTTTTTTTTGGTATTCGTTTTTTTCCGTACATACAATTCGCCTCTAATGCAGTTTCTCTCTTCCCACAAGTTGAGAAACACATCCATTCCCTCCCAACTGCCTTTTTTTCTTTTGAGTTACATTTTTATTTGATTTGGTCAACTGTAGATCTCCCAAAAGGTGTATTTTTATTTGATTTGGTCGGTTGTAGATCTCCTGAAAGGCGTAGAGAGTGGTTGTTCGGATGCTCTGAGGGAGAAAACGAAAAACTTGACCCTCCCGCTCCCTCCTTCCTTTCCCCTACCCCTACTCTTTCCTCTCAAACCTTCCTTATTTGGACCTAAGGTAGAAGAAAATAAACTTTCAATCAACATTGAATTACACAATACATCTATGATATCTGTTCGGATTCAAACTGAACATGTTCAAATTAGTGTGGTGGCAACCTGGTGATTTTTTTATCCTTTTTCCTTCTTAATTTGTGCTAAGTGTTTCCCTAGGTCATTCATATGAGTCCCAAAACAAGAAACTATTCCAAAGGAGAGGGAAGCACAGCAACTCCTCGTCGTTTAGTGAGCTGACTCTAAAGCATGAGCATGGTATTGATGCAATGACCCTTGTTGTAAGTTACGAAGGTGAAATTAACTCAATTGGACTTAACCACATTTGCCTTCACCTCACCATAACTTGTAGCAAACTCGCATTTTCGGGGTTCTTTCAAGTTAAGAAGGAATTGCTTCTGAGTTGTCGTACAAATATCGACGATTGAGCTTCTTTCAGTCCAGAGTTTTGATGTGCAAAAAGGTATGGAAATGTGGCGTATATTGGCGCACAATATGCTTGGTCCAGTCTATGGCTCTCTCAAACTAACCCAGCAACTTCAGTCATTCTTGCAGAAACATGTCTGTCTACTAGTTTAAAACTGCAGCTTCCTATCACCCTCAGTCATGTTGTGCTAAGAAATAACATGCACTTCTCCTATTTTATTTTTGAAACATGCTGCTTAACATTTTCTGTACAATAGTGGCACACAAGGAGCAGACTTATCATCTTTAGGCAAAACAGCACATCTAGCTGAATGCATTTTTCTGGAAATAATTTTAGAAAAACGAAAAAGGAATTCCGAAGTGGAATACGCTGAAATGTACTGAAAACTATCGTACACCTTTGCAGGTACTCAAGTACATACAAATACAAAGGAAATAAAAAGTAAGCAGAAATATAATTTTGCGGAGAATGTACTTTACTCATCACAGAACAGCTTTTTGATTGAAAAGTTTTTAGGTCCTGGTAAAAAATACATTTTAAGTTAAAAGGGTTCATTTAAACATACCATGGTGCCGTCAAACTCCCTGTACCAGTCAAGGCCACTTGCAACTGATAACTAAATCATATGGATGGCTTTCCACAGAAACCTTAACCTATCAGCCCTTTCTGATATTCCTGAACCTTTTACCTGATTCCAAAAGTTCTGAACCTCACAGCTGATCTCAGATGTGACAAATGTCCTGAGAAAGCAAAAAGGCTTGCAGAGCATGTCAGCAGCAGAAAGTTATTTTTTCTAGTCATGGTTCCATGTGACAGTTCGATCGTGACCAGTTTGCAGGTAAAGACGTTACGCCGCCTTGACCTTTGAATAAAACGTGCAGAGTTTCGAGCGTACTGCAACGAATGCTTCATTTACTGTCCATGGCGTACCGTAGAGTGAAAGTCTATGGGAGGGGCAGTTCAGTTCGCATGCGCATTTTTACTTTTTTCTGGGCTATTTATTACCGTCCAGGTCATAATCTGACGGCCATAAAGTGCCCACTCAATGAACGTGAGTCATGATGATGCGTTTTAAACTGAACTGACCCTCCGGTTGGAATTTTTTCTCTCATACAGTACGTCGTCAAATATCCTCGTTGAAGTGCGTCGTACGGCACTCGTACGGTACCCGCTGAACGGATATGTCGATTATGATGGAATCTCTCCTTCTGTTCGCCCTCATGTCTCCCACGCTTCTAAAGAACTTTCTGCGAAAGTCCCCATCTGCAGCAATTGTGGCTCCAGCACATCGTTCCGTCTGCCAGTTTCTCACACGTGCGACTGCAGCAGGGGCTGCTGGTCTCGATACCCGATATTCTTCGAAGAGCAGTTTCTTCAGACGTCTTCACAACATGAGCTGGAGTAGCCATGGACAGAGCAATACTGACCTTGTCAACACCCTTTCCAGTACGTCCGATTCGCCAGCCATGGCTGCCCGCTTCTATCCTCTCTGTATCCTGTGCGAGGGCATCTTTAGAGGCGCCACGTGGCTGGGAGAAAGCCATGTGGCATCAGACTGTCAAGCGAGTCTCGGATCGGATAGAACGGCTGTCTCCTTTGCCATGGCGCCGTCTGTGCCTTCTTCTCTCTCTCTCTTTCTTTTTTCTTCTTTATCTTGTTTCTTCTGTTCTGTTATGAGCTCTGTGGAGGCTCGGCGTTAATTTTTTGCTTCTTTTTTTTTTCTTTTTTAATGTATGTGTTTTGCTTTGTAAGCGTCAGGAAATGTGGTTTAAGCGTTTTTTACGGGAACTTTTTCTAAGTTAACAGCTATGGAAGGAACGCATCTATAGCATAATTCAGTCAAAAAGCTGTAAATTGTTGGCCGCGTTAAATTAATAAGATGCGCAGACAAATTTGAGGCATGCATAAACCAAACTACACTGACCATCGTTATTGCAGCTAATCACTCTAATTCGAGTGAGTGTTCTTTTGACTCAAAACATACATTAGTGTCAATAACACTATTTACTTAATTGGCTCAATAAATGCCACGTGGCAAGACATAAGTTAGTGCAGTCAATTTTGACTCAGTGTTTACGCTAATAATTCTCTAACTCTAATAGTGATGGGCGGTACACCTAAGTAAATTCCGTAGATGGGCATCTCTTTCTCGTCAACGAAATGGTGGAAACTGACATTTATAGACGTCGTGTTTCATGTTCATTGTTAATTTCCCTACAGTTTTTATAACATTTTTTGCTTTTAGAACTTATGTATTACACGTCATTGTGAGTTGTTTACAACGACATGTAACCACACATATATTTCTTATAAGTTTTTCTCTTTGTCCTATCATATCTGTCCCTAAACATACGTGTGGTTGGATTTCCAAATTTATGTTATTTTTATTTTTTTGTAGTTCCAATTGGAAGTTCGTTTGCGAAGATGCGATTTAAGTAATTGATCTTCCAGCTACTATATAGATTTTTTTGGTTTGACACCTATTGATGAGTGCCTTTTTACTGTAACGGCTGTTCTGCCCTCTGTCGTATCCTTTTGTACTTAGTTCTCAATGATTATGTGCCTTTTTTTTTTGCAATTTGTTGTCTGTTGCAGAGAATGACATTTTGAAGTCACAACGAGCGATGGAGGCTATGAAAAAGATTGATCGTGCTGACTTTGTTTTGGAAAAGGGAGCTGCTTACTATGACAGCCCGCAGCCGATAGGTGGTCGTTGTTTACTTTTTTTCAGCCATTGAAATCATTCTGGTCTCAGACATGAAGTGATGTCATTCTGTTCATTCGTTTTTCGAAGTGGAGTTTTCTTTGCCTGTTTTCGGATGTTTTTAATTTCCTACTTTGATTTTCATTGCTTTACTGAAAATTATGACTTTGACGAGAGTGATTGGCTTCGTAAGGAAGTTCAAGTTAAAGGCTGATGGTACTGAGGTTTTTGCTTTCTGCCAGGGTTTAATGCAACCATCTCAGCGCCTCATATGGTAAGTCCAAATGTTTTGATTTTGTCTGAATTCGGTTGAGATGCTACTATTGTCGGTGGACAATGTATGCTTGGCGTTGTTTTTCTGGTTTTCAATGATTTTTGAAAAGTATGGAAAATGTTATTTGAAGGAAGGAATGTAGACCTGGTCACATGCTTGTGGAAATAAACATACATACTCAAAAAAAGGCGTTGAACACAGTTGCATTGCAACCTTTTTTTCACTGTTGTTTGCGGATTGCAATGCTTGTCTAATTAGTACTATAAAAAACACAAGTAAATGGATGATTCTTGCTGGTTTTTTTTTCCTCGGCACTGTCATCCGCGCTCAAACAATTGACAGTTCCAATATTTCAGTTGCTAATTTTAAACATCGACTCAAGGATGATAGGATTTTGTTAATAAACTTAATAATATGTGACTGTTTAACCGGCAAAACTATGTGACAGTTTACATGGTTATAAACTTCATCATTTGGTTGTTGTTTCTCTACTTCTCTCTATACAGCACGGCTACTGCCTCACGCTTCTTGACAAGCACCTTCAGCCAGGCATGAAAGTCCTTGATGTTGGTTCAGGTTCCGGTTACTTGACTGCAGTTTTTGCTTTAATGGTGAGCTTCTTTCTGGTTGTTAAACCTGTGTGGCGACTAGTTTACGGAAATATTATTGGAAAGGAAGTAGGGAGAGCAGCCTTAGAGATTTGTGATACCCTTAGTGAGAAAAACCAAATTGACTGACCCACCAATAACTGACCATGGGGATTTGCGGTTGACAAGGTTGGAGAGACAGGGAGAGTGATTGGAGTAGAGCACATTCCTGAACTTGTGGAGCGTTCTTTGGAGTCCATCAGGAAAGGAAATGCAGCTCATCTTTTGGAAAGCGGACAGCTCTCAATCCATGGTGAGGCTCAGAGTAGATTAAAAAATGGTGAAGTTATCGACATTGTAGAAACATTATGATTATTGTCATTTACGTGCATCTTGTGAAGGAAGGTTTGTGTTTTGGCTGATAGCTGAGGTAACAGGTATTTTGGATGGAAAGGTCAGGTTTGGGATACATTTCATTTCTCATTGTCACACTGCATGCATTTGAAAACCTCAAGAAGATTGTGCATTTATCAAGCTAGAGTCTGTCTATAACTGTTCCTGGAGGATTCATAGTAAAAAGACATTATTGAACAACTTAAGAAAATATATCACTGAAAGAAAGCATTATCATCAACAAAGTACACATATACCATCCGCAATGGTCCCATTTTCGGCCACCCTCTAATCCATATTTCAAAAATGCGGAAATGTGCGGAAACGTTATATCTGGTGACCTGTTTTGTATGTGTATTACACGGGTTTTTCATGTATGATACTTGTATAGTATGGGTAACCAATTTAACGTTTCCTAAAGCCTTCCTAAAACATTTTTGTGTGTGCCTTTTCACACATAAAAACTATTCTCTAATAGAGTAGATAACTGTTTATTCAATTTTTGCAGTTACTGATGGTCGCCTTGGTTACCCGGAGGAGGGTCCTTTTGATGCCATCCATGTTGGAGCAGCAGCTCCAGGTGACCAGATTTTGCTTTCAGCTTGTCTATACTTCATTGTTTCTTTACATAAAGAATATGCAATAAGAGAAACCAAGAAGATTGTTTACAACAACTATGAAGCATCAAACATGCTGCACATAAGCAGTTTTGGCACTCATGGGCATCATGTATGCAGGAGCTTGTGAATGCTTCATTGAGTTTTGACTGCAAAATTTGGAAAACAGAGAGAAAACAGCATAAGAGCATAAATCATGATCATTATAACGGACATATACGCGGTATATAGCAAGGTGCATATGGCTGCCGTCAGCTGCAGTGTTAGAGAGAGAAAAATGAAAACTTCCAAAATGTCTGATTGTTTAAGAATGTCTATGGGAACTTTATTAATTAAATAAAAGATTGCTTTCAAAATACGTGGTTATCTATTGGTGTATGTTGTAACTTAATGAACAAATTCGTGGCGGATTGCAGATCTTCCTCAGGAGCTGGTAAAGCAGCTTAAGCCGGGTGGGCGTATGATCTGTCCTGTAGGCAACATGATGCAGGTAAAAGGGGTATATGTGTGAAAAAACCTGTTTTGGTATTTGCGAGGAGAAAGTTTCTCTAGTGGCAGATGGGTTTGGGTTTGAGTCACTTGGTTATAGGATAATCATACCAGCGCAGTTACTGGCATTATGGGCCTGTAATCGCAGTAATCGTACAGAAAAATGTACGAATCAAATCTACATTCTTCTGTAAAATAACTGCAATTACTGGCCAGTGCCAGTGATAGTGCTTGTATGGTAATCCTATTAGCGATGAAGAAACCACTTGATTAGATTCATGACTTGCTTTTGCTGGGATTTCAATTGAGCTTTGTTTTTCATGGGCATTTTGAGTGGCTGGTGCTGATTTTTATCTCATACTGCACATGATCGATGGCTGCTTTAACGTTCCTTAGCTATTCTGTTATTCCTGTCAAAGACTGCCATTCTGCAGAATCACCTTCGTTTTAATTATTTTATTTCTTGTTTGTGTGTGTTGTCGTGGGACTTTTTTTTAATACGCTGTCCAGAACTTTGTGGTATTAGAGCTGTTCTGATATGCATGCTTTTTCATGTTGCACAGGATTTGGAGGTGATTGACAAAAAGCCGGATGGTAGTTTTACACGGCATTCAGCAATGGGTGTCCGTTATGTTCCCCTCACAGCTCGTGAAAAACAGCTTTCATCTCGGTAGGATTTTAGTTGCTACTGTTTTTGTTTTGGATAAGTGTCGATTTTGACAATAAATGACCTCGTCGCTGCCACCAATTTCGAAGAATTTTGAACTGTACATTGTACATATTAGTTGTAGGAGACGCATAGTATGGGGAAGGATGGTTTGTCTATGGCTTGTCCAAGTTTTAGTGTCTATTGGACTACCAGAAAGGAGTTGCGCTCACCACCACAGAGAAAGCTGACAAGAAATGGAATCATTCACAGACGTCTTAAGGGTGTATGCAGCAGTATTCTAGTTTAGCAGTTTACGAAGGACTGATGCTAGTGTGGGGTTTACATCGCATGTACAGTTCTAGCTTCCCCTTTTTAGTCAGTCAAATAGTTTAGCAAGTTTGTGCATATTCACATAAACCCAGACCGACTTTGTGTCGTTTGTTGTTAATCCATGTTTTTTCACGATGATGTACATGGACCTCCCATATGCAATGCTGTTGGCATGAACTTTTGAACACTTGGCAATAGTTTGACAGCTCAGAATCTGAAGCTTTTCTGGTTTCAAGAACACATTGAATAACTGGGCTAAAGAAAGGCATCTTAATGAATGTTGTATATACTATTTGGGATGTGGTTCTAACTGTGCATATCAGTGAGCCCAGAATGGCATACGTGGATTCTGTTATCCAAACAGATCTTGTTTACAATTGGTACTATATTGGTTGCCATCTGACACAATTGCGGGCTCTATGTACAAAACCGTCATTGGTAAGTCGTCCGTGATGCAGTCTGGTTCCATGTGCAATCTGCAAATTTGGTGGTAATTCACATGCATTGGAACCCTGAAATTGTTACTGGCAGTTGCACCAGTTAAGTATACATTGGATCGTTATTAGAGTATAAGTTTTTTTAGCGTATAGGAATACTTACCGTTATTAACGCTAATTGGGAATTTGGAAATTTTCAAAGAAATCGTTTACTCTAATTAGAAATTAGGGTTTTTTTAAATAGTGTGGATAATTCTATTTGAGAATTTGAAAAAAAAAAAAAGGTACCCGAATTAGCGTTCAATATGCTAATAACGATTCGCGGTGTAGCACTGATGTGCTGTGCTTGCTTGTTAAAAGTATCAACTCGCATTTTCTTTGTATCATCAGTATCACACTTTAGCGCCCAAAAGATACAGACACATCTTAATAATGCAAGCAGACTTGGTACAATGTACCTGAGAAGAAAATAAGCAGTTTCAGAAAGACAATGTTGAGGTAGTTTGGAGAAGCAAAATATTATTTTTAAAGTGGTCACTACAACTCAGGGAGCCATTTTTTGGCAATATAGAACAGTTACTGAAAATGACATCCTCCCAGGTGCATTATTGATGTCGAAATCCCATCTGTTCGCGTAGAACCCACAGCCTAGATCCTACCAAATGTTCATGCAACCTTCACATTTTATAATCTCAACCAGCCATCTTCGTCTCAACATCTACACAGTAACTTATATACAATTGTGTCTGTCTTTCAGACAAGAAACCTACCACAATTTCCTTACTAAAAAGGGTTACTACAAGCAACAAAGAATCCTGACCCTACAGGAGATAAAAAATAACATGCTGTTGCGCGATCGTGATTTCTCCAGCTCTGATTGGACCTCCGAAGTGTGCTTAAATACACCCATGAGAATCGTTGACTTTAGGAATCCAGTTTATTTTCGGCAATCAGCATGTCGCAATCGACATCAAGCAGAGAGGTGAGATCATCCAAATTGAGTCCTGGGATGTCCGGGAAGGCCAGTGTCTGGCGTGGAGGTGATAGCACTGCACAAAACCAACAACGTACAATGTCTTAGTTTAAAGCAGAAAACAAATTTAAATTCACATTTTTGGCTGAATATAGATTCACAGTGAGTCAAAGAGTAGTGACTAAGTCTAAAAGCAAAAAGTGATATTCAAATTCATTTTTCTGCTGGATTTATCTGTGCATATCAAGTCAAAACGTAACTACTTAATTTATCTGCAAAGAGTTTGGGCAACCTTGGAGGCGGCTGGGGATCGGTGCCAGGTTTAATAGGTCTGATTCCGACATTGATATCTGTAACCAAAGAAAAAACAAAGATTTTATCAAAATTTAATCGACGCATATTGAGAAGGCTACATTGGAAGCTAATAACAAGTCGGGAAAAGAAGCAATATCTGGAGCTGAGTCCCAGGATACATTCAAGGCCAAGAAAATATAGAAAATATGTTATGCGAATTGCAGCTTTATTCTACACTTTTTGTATTCCACAATTTTTGCAGCTGCCATATTGCTCATTGGAGCTCAAGCTGAAATGGCTGATCGGATAGCATGCGACAGAGTCCAAATTAGGGGGTTGCAATGGGGTTACTGACCTTGCTTCTGGGAGTCAGAATTGAAGGGAAATCCATTCTGAAATTAAGATTTCCAGCTGTCATGCTCTTCACCTCTGCGCATGTGAAAGATGTTAGAAATTGGAAAAGAACATCACTTTCCTATGCTTGCTTTCCAGGTGATAAATGATTCAGTCAATAATACGGACGTAGCAGTTAACTGCTCGCCCATTCATGACAAAAAAGGAGACATCTGACAATCTTCTTATGATAAATGTTTGAATCATGTATGCGTTTGGATGTCACCTGCTTCAAATTGAGCTGCTTTTAAAGCTTCTTCATCGGCGCCAGAAAAATAAACTTTTTCAATACCATCTGCAGCATATGCCTCAGCCAGTTCTCGAATCTTTGTCATCCGAAACAAAGCATCTTGAACGTGAATGTCGTCCTTCAATGAATGACTGGTATTCTTTGTGACTTTCCTTTTCGTGATTTGACCAGCGATGTCCTTCTTGACCGGAACTGCAGTGACAGTTTTTTCTTTGTTTGCTGAAACGTTATCAATGTTCCCTAAAACTTTTCTCGGGTGAGGGACTCCTTGCTTAGAGGCGTCTTTCTGAGAGGAAAACGGACTGTCTGATTGCACACGATTTGTTATATTTGAAAGACCCCTACGGGCTCCGTTCTCAGGAATTCCTTTAAGCCCAAATCCTTTAGAAAGAGTTGGATTGCCTGCAAAAACAAAGCCAAAGTAGTTGTTACAGAGTGATGCTCACCTATCTTCTTTTTCTGTAAATATAGCCGCCCAAGCTACTGCTTTGACAATCTTATCACCATTGTTTCGATAACGTAAGAAGAATTATACTATAAATCTCCAAATTTGCAAAACAGGGGATCCAGATAAGTTTTTAAGTGTATTGACCTTGAGAATGTGCGTTACTGTTTTCATCGCTCGGGAAACTTTTCAGTCTGGGAGTCTGGAAAGCGTCCTTCTGAGAGGACAACGGACTGTCTGATTGCACACGATTTGTTATATTTGAAAATGTCCTACGGGCTCCGTTCTCAGAGGTTCCTTTAAGCCCAAATCCTTTAGACAGAGTAGATTTCCCTGCAAAAACACAAGCAAAAGTAACGGTTACAAAGCAATGCTCACCTTAGCTGTTTTCATGTAAATTCAAGTCAGCCAAGCTACCGCCTTAGACAGTCTGGATCACCCTGAGTTCGTTCCAGGATTTTTTAAATGTACTGACCTTGAGAATACGCATTACTGTTTTCATCGCTGTGGAAATTTATCAGCCTGGGAGTCTGGAAAGCCATCAAGGATCATAGAATGAAAAGCCTGCAAAGAGTAAGCATGTCATTTGGAAAGTTAAAAAACACCTATTTAGTTTATGGTAAAGCATCAAACGCTCAAGCCATAATTAAAACAAGCAATATTTTGAAACATTAAAATGGAAGTTGTAATCTATATTAGTAGGAGCAGACGTCATCAAGAGCATAGCCATGAGTGAATAACCTATCAAGATTCCTGCGCCACTTTTCAGCTCAATTAAGGCGTTTAAACATAGCGCTCCATATCAGCAGGATAATGATTGCACGCGACTGTAAGATGAGCAGTATTTTCTGAAATTTTGCAAAACAATTAGCATACATGCGACCAAAAAAAAATCACGCTACCTCTAGCAATAGTAATACATGCTAAAATACCCAAAAAGTACAGCTGGATCACCTTTTTGGCTTCTTAAGAGGTCAATAAGGAGTCTAATAAATGAAAATTACAGTAATCGAAAGTTTTTCCAGTCGGGTTTCCAATACAGAGTTTATGTATTGAGTTCAATATCAAAGTTTCAACAGCGAGAGAAAGAAGAATGGAGCAAGCAAAAGCGAGAGGCAGGGAAATCCAGCTCTGATTAAAAGAAAAAAATGAGGCTGGCGGTTTTCAAATGATCGTTGAGAGGAATCCGCCGGAAAAGTCGGAGACAAAGCACCTTTGTTTCGTGTTGTTTGTTAAATTGACACAGTTTGCACTAAGTGCTGTGTCGTGTTCCGCACCTGCCATAGAAAAAATCCGTGTTCACAAAATTTGCAGCCGTGGAGGATCTAACGATTTTTTGCTGCAACGGTAAAATGATTGGAGTCGTGGATAATCAATCTAACGGTTACTGGGCGTTCTTGACGTATCGACAACTTTTTGGCCTGTGCGCATGTCATTTAATACAGGGTATGTTTCGAGCATGCTACACTCGGGCTGCGAGACGGCTCCTCGAATATTCGAAATTCGCCGCAAGTCCCACACAAGTTAACCTACAGGGCTACAGGGTATCGAGTAATCAGTTAAAAATAAATTAACGGTTCTTCTATTGTGTTCAAATGCTGTCCTGAAACGTTTCTTTTACCCTAGGGTTTGTGGTTGACTTTTAAGATATGCTGCCCGACTAACTAAAAGCTTATTTTCATTCTTACGTCTACAAGTGGTATGTAAAACATAAACCGTTAAATTGTATGTCAAGTACTATATCTGTACATGGCCCGTCGTTTAATTACCCTTATGGAAATATTAATTCATAATACTCATTTAGGGCAGTGAAACGTGGCCGATTGTAAACCACTCCCTTAAGTAATGTTGGCGACACTATTTTACGAGTTTTGGGCCAAAAAACGTCGTGATAGAATTATAATTATCAACTCTAAAAAATATGGGCAGTGTACTTGTGTACAGTACAATTCTTATCGATATTACTTTTAAATAACAAATTTAGAGAGTTGAGTTACACAACTACAGTAGCAAACAAGTCGTATTAACAATAATTAGGATAGTGTAATTCAACAATTTGATTCTTTGGAGCAAATTAGTACTGTTTATTATTTACGAATTAGTTCAATTGCATTATCAAATGGTACAATAACCATCATTTAAATTTGTTGTAACGCAATATCGAGTCTTTATATGTAAACAACTTGTATATTTTACTTCGTCTAAGCTAAACGATAGCGCTCGAGACGACAATGGTGCATTCATAATGTTTAGTCTAATACTACATGAAAACCATACATTCACAATATTTATTCCAATCATATGGAATAACAATACGGGTTATTGTGTTTTGATATAAAATTGTATTTTGCAAAAAACCCCTTAGTTGTTAAGGGCTACAAGTAATGTTTTACGCACATATGATACATTGACATAATAATTATCTCCGCCTTTTTATATAATAAAAACTCTTTATTGTATGCATTTGTATAAAGTGGTTACGCATTGTGTAAAACACAGGTAGTTTATCGTGCATCGACAAGGGTAAGCCGTAGCATTTGGATCACGAATGATTACGTTTTCAAGGGATCGCTATCAAACATACTTATTATTGTTGGTGGGATGGCTTTCTACTACGCCACGCAATAGTATGAGTAGTTATTAAGTGCAAAAAATCATTAATTCATTTGTAATAGTTTGTGTTTTCATATTGTACAATAATAGATGTAACCATCAAAAAATGTAATGTTGTTACTTGTATTATTTTAAATGTACATGGGTGGTAAAAAATAGTACATCGAAAAAAAAACCACAAGTTTAATGTTTTTTGTCCACGATGAATAGTGATGTTTTTAACAATTTTGGATATTTTTGCAAAAAATATTGGAAAAAATATATGTACTTGGTATGGTAGCCAAATATATATGGTATACCAACAGTACGTTACCGTAGTAGTAGTAGAAAATACTTGGCAAATGACATTTAAGCATAAAAAAACCATATAATTAATGCGTCTTACAAAGAGTCAACAACGGCGGTTTATACCTACATGGGTGGTTATCGTGACAGTTGGTTATCGTGACGATTTATAGGAACTGCTTTATCCGTTCTTATAACCCGATAACCTATTCTAAAGCTTTAAAAACCATCGTTTAAGGGTTAACAATGGCGTTTGTGACGTATATAGGTGGTTATTGTAAAATTTTATATACAAGATAAATTACATTAGTTAATGAAGCTATATGCAAAAGCAAAGCCCAATAAACTATATTTAATGCAAATTAAATACAAGTTTGAACGCAACTTGTCAATGGTCGATTAAGGAGTTTGAGATTATATTATTTTTTCGCAACAATCATAGCAGTATGCAATACATTTGTAAAAGCAATTATATCGGACGATTATGTTGTTGTTATAATTCGAAAAACCATACTTAAGGTTAAAATATGGTGTTTTTTTGTCGAGAGTCAGTATGGACATTTTTAAATGTTGTGGAAGTTTTTTTTATACATTTACAAAATTTTGGAGAGTTTTAATAAATGTTTTTTCCTAAGTTTTTAGAAATGTTTTTTCCTTAGTGTTGAAAAAAATTATTGTTAGGTTTAATTATTTACCCCAAAAAGTTATAAATTGTTAACGTAAGTTTTGCATGTATTTTTTTTTATTATTATTATGACCACCTAAAAAAACTATTATTTGTTTTATTTTTCACATTCTACTTTTTTTTTATGTTAAATGGTTTTGTAGATTGATTTGTACACTTGAATTTGTAAAATTTAAAGTAAAAAAATGAACTTAAAATTGATAAAAAAACTGACAATAAGTTTCTATGTAGCTAAAATCAACAAATAAATTATTTTAATAGCTTATAAACAAATTGGATCTTATATAATTCACCGTTATTTTGGAATGCAAACTTAAAGCTCGTATAAAACATTAGAGGTCAATTTTAAAAATCCTCATATAAAAGTATTATTGAACTTATATGTGTATTATCTTATATGCATCGAGATTATCTGTTTGAGATCCTATATGCACCCAAACGATAACCTCACATGCTATATTTTTTATCATTATTACACTCATTAAATTACACATGAATAACAAATGGTAAATGAAAACGTCTATACAACACTAGACCGTATCAATATTATCATTACAAATTTTTACACATTGACAATAGTATTTATGTGTGCACACTTTTGTAACCATTATTTTGACCGTCGAAACAAAAGTAAGGCACAAAAAATAATAATTTGATATTTCCCTCTATAAATTATAACAAAAAAAAATGAGAAAAAAAAAGTGAAAGAGAAAGAGAAAAAAAAATGTTTTATAAAGATAAATTTGTTGTCAAACGGTTTATCTTCTGCCAATATTTTTTTGTTACGTTTTTTTCTTTTGTTGAGACAACAGACAACGAGAGACAATACAATATCATAAAACATGGCATTTTATTTTTCGGATAAGATTGCAACTTTATACAACGATAATTCAGTTTTTTTGTTTTACATCACATTAAATTACAACACATATTTTCAAAAAAATATACATAATTTAGTCTAGAGCTAGTCTATTTTTTCCACGTCACATTCTCTTGCAACAAATACTTGCCCAATTAAACTAAAATTGATGTTTTTATCTTGCAACTACTTACGTTGTCTAAACAAATATCAATTTAGATTAAACGACCAAATTTGTTAACAACAATTATATTTTTATTTTAACCATCACATACTAATTGAGTGACATTAATTTTGTGTTGGTTTGTCACCATATCATGTTCATGTTTTTTCAATTTTCATGCCGTGTTATTTAACGATGCAAATTTGTATAAGTTTGTTTTATTTGTAAACCTTTTCGTAGTTTTAAGACATAAATTAAATGATATTTTCGTAAATATGAAATAAAACTATATATATATATATATATATATATATATATATATATATATATATATATATATATATATATATATATATATAAAATGAGAGAGAAACGAAAAAGAAATAAAATAAAAATAAAAGCAAGTGAAAAGATGACATCAATAAACTATGTTTTTTTTTTTTATAATAAGAGGCAAAAACATCAGTTAAACATTTTCTAATGAAAAATAAATAAATAAATAAATAAAAAAGAAAATAAAATGAAAAAAATAAAAGATGAAACAAAAAAATAATTTTTTAGTTTATTTTTTAAATGTTACAAACGTGACAACTTTTTGAAATCCATTCTAAAAACGTATGCAAAGAGTAAAAAATAAAAAATGAAAAGTTTTAAAATTGATGCATCAATAAAAAAATGTTGTAAATTAAGTTTTCTGTCACTCTTTTACACGGATGTAAAAGATTTTGGTTTTTTTTATTATTTTTTAATTATTGTTTTTTTTATTTTTTTAATATGACATCATCTAAATAAGGTTCATTTTTTTTAACATGATTTGTTTTTTTTAACTTAATTTTTTTTATCTTTTTTTTTGTTTTTTTTTTATTTTGTAATCTATATTTTTTTATTGGGTAAGTGAATCATTTTTATTTTGTTTTCACTTTAAATTTAATTTGTTCATACTTTGTTATTTAATTCTTACATTTCTCTTTGTTCTCACTTTAAATTTTCTATCATAAAATTTTATTCTATCAGTTTTCACTCAAATTTAAACTCATTCTTAAATGTTTTGTGTTGAACGAAAGAATGGTTTAAAAAATCATTTGTACTCAAATTTACTCCATTCTTGGCCTAAACATGTGTTTATTTTTTATTTTTTATTTTTTTTGGGTTTGTCTATTATTAACGGGCTTGTTTAAGGTTTATTATATTGCTATAGCGTTTGAAGATAGTATTTAGGCTTTCCATTTATTTTTTTAGGTATTTTACATGAAAGGTTCAAAAAGAACCCACAGCTCGAGGAGGCAGCAAGAAAGAGAGAGGCGCAAACACTAGCAAGAGGTAAGAGACTCTAACCCTAAGAAGCTCACAACCATAGATATTTCGTGCGCAGCCATAGATGTCCCGTGCACATGTTACGCACGCTATAACTTGATGAATAGTATTTATATTACGCACTAGTCGATGTTGAAAAAGTAATAAAATACGTGGTGTAGTTTATAAATGTGCATTATTTGTACAGTTTTCTGTAAGTATCTATATTACCCATAAGTGTCTATATTACTCATATACAATAAAAAACCTTAAAAATCCTCAAAACCCTAAAACCATCTGAAGCTCTCTTTCAAACTAAACCATCACCACTCGCTCCTCCTCTTGCCTCTCTTGTCCCTCCTCTTGTCCTTCCTTTGTCCCTCCTTCGTTGTACATTTTGACAATGATGATGGGATTGTATATGCTTTCTAACACTTATCGAATTTGTCAGATGGTTGGACTAGTTCAGCCAATCAGTGACAACGTGCAATACCAATAAAAAAAAACAGTAAAAAATAAAACGTTACACCTCTTCTCTCTCTCCCGCAAGGTTATGTCCGCGTTTTCTTAAGGTTTTTCTATTGTACATTTTTATTTTGTCATTTTTTCTGTATTATTAAAGTTTTAAAGATCCAATTTTTGTACTAATACACTTATTTTTATTCTCACTTTAAATTTCATTTGCTTATACTTTGTTTTTTTGATTTTATTTTTCTCACTTTAAATTTTCTATCGTACATTTTTATTTTGTCAGTTTTTTTCATTTAAGTTTAAATTCATTCTCAATTATTTTTTGTATACTGTAATTTATTATTTGTTTTATATGTTTTTTTTATTAATTGATATTTTTTTAAATAAATATTTTTAAATTTCTAAATATTTACAATTTTAAAATAAATATGTATAAACTAAAACTAAAGTAAACATGGGAGTTTAATGAAGAATTTTTTTATTTTACATAAAAAATATATATATATCATAACGGACCGCAAATTTTGATACAAAGGAACTGTAAATTTTAATACAAATAACATTAAAAAAAAGAAGTTTTCAAGAACTTCGCTGAAAATTTTGAAAAAAAGAAGTTTAATAAACGTTGCAAAACTTCGGTGAAAATTAAAAAAAAAAAAGGTTCAACGAACGTTGCAAAATTTTTGTTCGAACAGATTAATAAACTTACACCACTAATTTACATTAACACAATTTAAAAAAAAAATGAAAATATAAATAAATATTTGTATTTATCATTGTAAAATAATCTATGGATTTACATTAATAGAACAAAAATATATAGACATGTATTTCTATTTATTATTGTCAAATAATGTTGAGAACAAAATGTCATTATCATTATTCTATAATGTTACGAAATAAAAATAGCTTTTTATTATCGTAGCGGAAACATGTAACAACAACACAGATTTCACAAGTAGATCAGTTTATAATAGATCTAACTTCACAAAACCTTATTTTGAAAATTAAAAAAAAAAAGCTACACAAAAATTTGAAAAAAAAAACGGCGGAGGTTGAAAATGTTTAAAAAAAAATTGAAAAATCAGAGAAATGGGGATTAAAGTTGCATGAAGAACGAAAGGATAAAACCCGTAAAATAGAAAATATTGTTCGTAAATTAGTAAGTAGAAAGCTTTCAACAGCAGAAAATGAGCTAGAAAGAACGAGGGCGAAACTGAAAAAAACCCAAAATGACTTTAAAGCACGTAAAAAGAAGTATTCGGTCAATAGAAAAAAACAGATGAATTCATTTTTTATTTATTTATTGTTTGTTTGTATAAATTATGAATTTTTTGTAGTTTATTTAGTGGTTAGAAAAATTCCTTTTGTTAATATTATATTGATAAATGATTTATTTTTCAATTTATAAGTGTTAGAGTAGATGACCCGAACACCGTAAATATTACTTTTTTTTTTTTTTTTTTTTGTTTTTTTTTGTATGAGATGTTTAAAAATGTTCAAACTCAGTTGGTTTGGCTATAAATTATAGAATATTAAAGAAGATTAAAGAAAAAAATGCTTGTTTGAAAAAAAAACTAATTCGTGTTTCATTAGTTTTAATTTTATTAATCAACCAGTTGAATTTGTAAGTCTATCTTTAAATAAAATGAAATTGAAATATTATTTGTTTTTATAGCAATGAATATAAAATTATAATAATAAAAACAAAACAAAAAAAAATATATTGTTATTTTTTTTTTTTTTACTATATTAATTTAATTTTTTTAAAAAAAAAAAAAAAAAAAAAAATACTTTCAAATAGAAAAAAAAATAATGATTTTTTTTAATTATTTCATTTCAAGATTGTTTTAATATTTTGTATTTTATTTATTTTATTTTTTTTATATATTTTTTTACTTTGAAAAAATCATTTTGTTTTAGTTTTCATTTATTTTTCAATTTTAAAATTAAGTAATCATTTTTTTTTGTCACATTTTTATTTTCTATTAAAAATTTATTTAATTTATTTTGTTTTATTTTAACTTTTTAATACCAATCTCTAATATTTTGTGTTCTTTAGTTAAATAATCATTTTTTTTTATTCTTTATCATAAATTTTATTAAATTTGTTAAATTTATTAATTTCAATAATTATTTTTATTTATCATTTATTTTAATTGTTATTAAAGATCATATATATTATTATTATTATTATTTAAATATAAATATAATTTTTATAAATTACATGCACTTATATATAAATTTTATTAAAATTTATGTAAAAACATTTCATACATAAAAAATAAGCAAAAATAAAGCTAAACATAAGTAAAAAAAAAAGATAAAAAAAATATGAAAATGTAATTAAATTAATATATATATATATATATATATATATATATATATATATATATATATATATATATATATATATTATGTATATATATATATATATATATATATATATCAAATATAAAATAATTAAATTAATATATAATATATATATATATATATATATATATATATACAATAAATGAAATATTAAATATTCATAATATAACAAAACAATTAAAATGAAAACTAGTTTATAAAATTTTATTTTCAAAATTATTTCAACAC
This sequence comes from Zygnema cylindricum, assembly GCA_037447655.1. NCBI lineage: Eukaryota > Viridiplantae > Streptophyta > Zygnematophyceae > Zygnematales > Zygnemataceae > Zygnema > Zygnema cylindricum. The sequence goes on from JBBHKE010001178.1 coordinate 228,957, forward strand.
TTACAATAATATTTTGAACAATTTACATTTAAAATTATTTCGGATTATATATTGATTCAAATTTAATAAATTTTGTCCGATTTTATAATTTTATTTATTTATTTTTATTATTTTATATTTTTTTTATTGAAAAAAACAGTCATACATTTTAAAACAAACATAAAAAAAAGAAAAATATATGTATTATAATTTTTAGATAAAATATAAATTTTCGAATATTACACAACAAAAAAATAAAAAACAAAAATATAAAATTTATATTCAATAAACTTAATATCAAATTTGAAAAAAATAAATAAAAAATAGGGGAGGCGTTGTGGTATTTTAGGCTACAATAATAGAAGAAGTTATGTTACGAGAATAAAAAGAGAAAAATTAAAAGAGGTGGGTTAAAGAAGTAGAAAAAAAAGTTTTTTTAAATTATTTTTATTTAATAGTGAAGAGAGTAAAAATTTAGTTTATGAGGGTTTTTTTTCATTCTTTTGTAGTTTTTTTTCTATTAAATTTGTACTATATTTTAAAAGGATTTTAATCTGTAGGTAGAGTAAGGATGAAGAGATACACAAGGAGAAGTACAGAGTAAATTTGAACGAAAAGTTATTTTTAGAGAGTTTTTTAATATAATTTTCAATAAAGCGGGTTTTTTTATATAATTTTCAATAAAGCCAATTTGATATAGTTTTTCATAGAGCGATGTCACTATCTTTTTGTTTTTTTTTGTTTTGTTTTTTTTTTTTTTTTTATTCACTGTTTCTTTTTAAACGTTTTTTTTTTTTTTTATTTTTGTAACTTACTATGCTACAATTTTACGGTTGAAACTTACAATGTTTCAACTTCACGATTCGAATGTTCGTATGTTACAACTTTACGGTTTAAACTCGAATGTTTGTAACTAAAAGAGTTTTGTTTGTAATTTAATATGACAATTTTATGGTTTAAATTACAATGTTGCAATTTCACCGATCGAATGTTCGTAACTTAAAACTTACAATGTTGCAATTTTATGATTCGAATGTTCGTGTCTTATAGAGACAGTTAGTAAAAAGTTCGAACGTTGTTTGAATGTTAGTGTTATAAATTGTAACTTATAATGTTGCAACTTCACGGTTTGAATTGTATTGCAAGTTGCAACTTATAATGTTGCAACTCCACGGTTCAAATGTTCGTAATTTATAGGGTTTTAATGTGTTGCAACTAAAAATATTACAGTTTGCAAAAGCTCTAGAAGAAAGCAAAGTGTTCGAACGTTAGTAACTTTTAGATCTTAGCTTTGGTAAGTTTTGGTTTGTTGCAATTTACAGTCTTAAAAGTTGTAAGAGTTATAGAATAAAACAAAGTGAAGAAAAGCAACAACTTTTCCAATTTAAATTTTAAGAGAAAACAAAGTGAAGAGAAAAGAGTTTTTTGATATAATTTTTTTTTTATTTATTTTGTTATGATTTTTAATATATATATATATATATATATATATATTTTTTTTATATACATTTTTCTTTTTTTTTGCATAAAATGTAACTTTATATTGTTTTATTTTTACATATTTTACATTGGGTTTGTTATCATTGTTATATATATATATATATATATATATATATATATATATATATATATATATATATATATATATATATATATATATATATATATTTTATAAGTATGATGTGACTTATTTTACATTTTTTATTTCTTATTTAACATAGTATGGACAAAAAAAAACATTTTTTTTTAAATGCGTGATAAACTGGTGATAGAAAACTTAATTTACGACATTTTTTTATCGACCCATCAATTTTGAGACTTTTAATTTTTTACTCTTTAAATACGTTTTTTGAATGGATTTGGAAAAAAAATCACGTCCTTAACATTTAAAAAATAAACTACAAAATTATCATTTTTTTATCATTTCTCTTTTTCATCTTTTTTTCTTTTCTCTCTTTTTCCTTTTTCTATTTTTTTTCCTTTTTTTTCTTTTTTTTGATTTTTCATTCTTTTTTCTTTAGAAAAACGTAGTTTAATTGATGTATTTTGCTCTCAATTTTAGAGCTTTTTATTTTAAACTTAAAGCTAAAATCTAGTGTTGTGTATCGGTAACGATTGTGGATAACCGATATGGGCATTTTTTCGGGTAGTCCATAATGAATATATTGGTACGATATATTGTTATCGGTGTATCGCCGATAATAAATGAAAAACGCTGATAAATACCTGATATTTATCGGTTATTATTGGCGATAACACCGATATCGATAATTATCGGCGGTAACTGTACGAAATGTACAGATAAATGTACGGCAAGTACACTCGACTATTCGGGTTATTCCCCGAACGCATCGCAGACCCCCTTCCCCCGGATTTCAGTAAAAAATCACGATATTTCCTTCATTATTTATAATTTAAGGGGGTTTTACTTGGGTACCCCTTCCAAAATGTCCTTTTGATTGTTATTTTTTTATAAATTGCAGTTAATGACGGCAGTGTGACAAATTTGTTTGTTTGCTGGTTTTCGAAAAAGTTTGATTTTACAAATTTACAATGTAATTTTTTTTTTCGTTTCAGTACTATAATTTTAGAACTATAAACTATTATTTTAAATTTGTCAAGTTTATGTGCCGCGCTATCCGTAATAAATTTCAGTTAAACAGCGTACGGAACAAATTTTTACACGTGGTATACCACGCTATATAAAATCAATAATATAATACATTATATTATAAAGTACTATTGTATGCATACTATATTTTTTTAAGTTATCGCCGATATGGACTTTGTTGGTCTCGGATTGATATATCGAGACCTCTGACCTTATTTTGCAAAAAATTATTAGTGTTATCGCGATAACGTTTTTACTGATACACAACACTACTAAAAACTACATTTCAAATATGCAGCTAAGAACTTTATAAGGAAAATAAAAATTTATAACACTTAAATTTGAAAATTGTTTAATAAAAAAATAATATATATATATATATGTAAATATATAAAAAAAAAAAATTACGGCAACAAATTTTGCTAAAAAATAAATAATTTGAAAAAAACCCTCTCATTGTAACAAAAAAAAAATGAATAAAAAAAAAAATATATATATATATATATATATATATATATATATATTATATATATATTTATTAAAAAATATATAACAATAATAATAATAATAATAATAAAAATCTAAAATATATATATATAAAAAAAAAAAAGATATTTGAGAAAAAATGAATTAAGAAAATAATACAAATAAAAATATAATGTATATATAAAAAACATAAAATAAAAATAAATTAATTAAAAAATAAAAGACAAAAAAATAGAAGAAAATATCTGGAAAATATAAAAAAAGATATTATAGGAAAACAAAACAAAACCTATAGACCATTTGGATTCTATGGTTTTTTCTTTTTGTTTTTTCTACATGAACGCGATTTTACTTTATGGTATTTCTATGGTATTTCTATAATATATATATATATATATATATATATATATATATATATATGTTTGACGCCTCATTTAACATATACCACTCTATAGATATACCACTTTATATGTTTGACGCCTCATTTAACATATACCACTCTATATGTTTAACAATCTATTTTTTTATACACACACGTACATACCTACACATTTTTTTTAATTGTTTGTCAAAAGTGTTGAACATTTACATCATACACAATTTATGTTACACGCACGTACGTATTTAGTACGCGATAAGCACGTGACAAAGTTAAAAATATCAAATGATGTTCTTAATGTGTACAACGTGCGTACGCGTTATGTACGTGACAAAGTTAAAAGTATTAAATGATGTTCAAAATGTGTACAAATATGAATGGTTGACAAGTTGTTACACTATATTATTTTTTGTTCGTGCAATATATTTGTACGAATTCTATCGTTATGCAATTTTTATTTTTATAAACATTATTTTAAAATCGAAAAGATACAATGAGAAATATATAAACATGTAGAAATAAGAAAAAAAAAGAAAAAAAATAATTAGGAACGGAAAAGAGAAAAAAAAATGAGAGAGGAAAAAAAAATAGAAAGTAAAAATAAAAGAGAAAAAAGAAAAAAAATGAGAAAGAGAGCGAAAATGAGAGATTTTTATGCGAGATATAAAAAAGAACGTAGACTAATTTTTATACAACAATAAATCCTGATATTATTAAAAGAGAAAAGAATGAAAAAACAAATGAGAGAAGGCGAAAACGAGATATTTTTACGTGAAATACAAAAAAAAATGTAGACCAACTCTCATACAACAATGCCGTTCCGTACGAAATCACATAAAAGTTGTTAGATACCAACGTTAACACGGAAAAATGTACTCACTTTTGTAGAATGAAAGACTTTCGTACACAAAAGCAAGACACTTAAACCAAGTTAATCACGACGGTTGTTTTTTATTGGCATATAGGACGGTATATTGTTAAGTTATCGAAATAATTTCCTTACTAATTATCCAACAAAATATAGCTATTATCGTTACGTCAAACAAAAGTACATATCTATTATCGTTAAGATGCTATCGATACACAACATTAACAAAGACTAAAAGGAATTAGTACTTTATTCGGATCGTACTTTCTTCGGACCTAAAACAGGGTTATGTATTGGTAGATTTTTTATCTTTTTAGTTCCATTATCCGAGTTTTCCGGTTATTGAATTTCAAAGGGGCTCGATATATCGATCCGAGACCAATAAATTGTCTTTGCCTATATATTTGTTTACATTCGTTAATAGTATGCATATGTTTCCTTTGACCAACATAGTGCTTTACTGTGAAATGTATCGAGAACACGGAAATTTATCTGCATACCGAATAACGATCGGACGGTTAGGACACCCTCCACGAAATGCGGATGTGAACAAAGAGTCATGCACCGAATAAATGTCTGGAAACTTCCGCCACCATTCTCACACACGTGTCCATAAGTGATTCTTACAGCATGATCGCCGCTTTCTGCGAAGCTGCACATAACGTATTTCGGGGGAAACCTAATCCTGTCCTCTACCTATAGACTAGAGCCAGTTTGCGAAACTCTCGGATTAGTTTTTAGGGCTTGTTTTTAGGGTTTATGGCGGATTCTCAATCCTCTTCCTCCGACCTTGGAACTTCTACCATAGAGACAACCAGAAACTCATCGTTCTCTGCTATTCCTCCTTCCTCAACATCCTCTGTATCTGACGAAGTCATGTCTTTTCACGGAAGGCAAGAAATAAGTGAACCAAAAGCTTCTCTCAACCTGAACCCTAATTCTGGTTCCAGTCGTGGTCGTGGTCATAACAATCGTGGCCGTGGATATAACAATGCCTACGACCCTCCTAACGAATGGAATGGACCGCAAATTGATGTTGACACTCTTCGAGGCAATCGAGGTCGAGTTTTTCGTTCGACTTTTGAGAGTCCGGGACCTAATGCCGCTTTTAGTACGGCTAGAGATATCGAAGATTCTCATAATAGGGTTTCCAGATTAGAGAGAGAGAGGTATAGGAATAGAGAAGAGGCGACCAATAGAGAGGCGACCAATAGGGAGGCGACCAATAGGGAGGCGACCAATAGGGAGCCTCTGTTGCAATCACCTGAAGTAACTGGGCGACTCTCGCAGCCTTTCGGGGGAAACAATTTTACAAATAGGAGTTTTAATCCTCTCCCCTCTCCAGATTTATTGGACAGATCCAGGGCTCCGGGGAACAGAGAGAGTCACTCATATAGGGAGGAGGGCGAGAGGAGGAGGACGGACAATCAAGATAGTTACGGTTTGACAAGGAGAGAGAGGACTGGTGACGTCAGAGAAACGACTGGAGGCCCTGGAGAAGAGGATGGGATGAATCGATTGGGAGGAGGGCATATGAGAGGAGGAAGGGGTGGAGGGAGAGGGGAAGGAAGAGGCAGAGGAAGAAGTGAAGGAAGAGGCGGAGTGAGAGGTGACGAGAGAGGCAAAGGAAGAGGAGAAGGGGGAGGTGGAGGTGGAGGAACATTTGGAGGAAGAGATGAAGAGAGAAGTGACGAGAGAGGCCGAGGGAGAGGGGGAGGAAGAGGTGAAGGGAGAGGCAGAGGGAGAGGTGATGGGAGAGGCGGAGGAAGAAGTGGAGGGCGGGGAGGTAATGGCACTGAAGAGAGAGGTGTAGGAGGAGGGAGTGATCACATTCAACAAGGGAGACGGATATCAGAAGTACCGACAAATAGAGGGGAGGAGGAGCAGTCACAGCCTTCCAATGTGAATCAGTCTAATGGGTGGAGGGGAGAGATAAGAGGACAACTTCCTGGTGCGGGAGGACATATAAGAATGGGCTCAGGTCGAGTGAGAGGGAGAGGGGACCGAGGGCCAGTAATTCCCATAACTGGGGGCTTAAGAGCTGGTAGGGGTATCGATTCCAGGATGGGGCCTGGTATGGATGGCATTTTAGGATCAGGAGGGAGTAATGGAAGGAATGGGTTCAGGGGAGGTAGAGTTCATGTATCTGGGAGAGGAGGATCCAGAGGCTTATTTGAGAATCGTAATAATAGAGATACAGAGACAGGGATGGAGAAGCGGAGTGAGAGAGGGACAGGAGAAGGAGGAGGAGATGTGCCTCAATTGGTACAGGAGATAGAGGAGAAACTCACATCAGGATTGGTGGAGTGTATGATTTGTTACGAGACCGTTGGGAGAACGGCTCCATGTTGGTCTTGTGGAAGTTGTTTTGCTATTTTTCATCTCCATTGTGTCAAAAAATGGGCTCAAGCTCCTTCATCTTCGGCAACAACAGCCAATACTTTATCGCAAAGGGATGCAATAAATTCGGTCAGCTGGAGGTGCCCGGGCTGTCAGAGTGTCCAAAATATTGAAGCAAAGGAAATTAAGTATAGATGTTTTTGTGGTCGAATCGAGGACCCGCCTCGTAACGAGTATTTTATTCCACATTCTTGCGGAGAACTTTGTCAGAAGCCTTTGGATCGATCTGGAGAGGGATTATGTCCTCACCACTGTACTCTCCAGTGTCATCCGGGACCTTGTCCTCCCTGTACGGCTTCATCTTTGCCTCAAAGTTGCCATTGCGAAAAAACTCAATATGCTCGAAGGTGTTCCGATAGACAAAAAGGGGGACTCAGTTGTGGAAAACTTTGTGGGAAATTGCTGCAGTGTGGGTTTCATTCCTGTGCGCAAATCTGTCATAAAGGTCCATGCGACAACTGTCAAATTTTGGTTCCCACAGACTGTCACTGTGGGAAGCAGTCGAGATCGGTGATGTGTGGAGAATTATTGGAGTACGATACGGTTGAAGGAACGATGCGAAAGGGAACTTTTTCGTGTGAAGTTGTTTGTGGAAAAACTCTTCAGTGTGGGAATCACACTTGTCAGAAGATCTGTCATACTGGACCTTGTGGGGAATGTGAGTTGTTACCTTCTAACGTGAAAACTTGTCCTTGCGGAAAGAAACCACTCGGGGAGCTTTTGGGATTGAAGAAAACAAGAGATAGCTGTATTGATCCAATACCCACTTGCGGTCATAGCTGCAGCAAAAAGCTCGCTTGTGGCATTCATGAGTGTACAAGCAATTGTCACGAAGGACCGTGTGGAAAGTGTACTGTAAAAGTAAAACAGCAGTGTCTTTGTGGAGATTCGACTCGTACAGCTTCTTGTTATTTGGTGAACAACCCAGAGAAGACTTGTTCAGTTACAGTTTTTGAGAATGCGGAACTCTTTTTATGTGAGAAGAAGTGTGGAGCAAAGAAGAATTGCGGCCGACATCGTTGCAGTAATCGCTGCTGTCCCATGGGAAAGAATAATGGACAGGCATTGGAAGGTGGAGACAACCCTCATTTATGTCTTTTGGCATGTGGAAAGAAGCTTCAGTGTGGACAACATACCTGTCAGGAGCTTTGCCATTCTGGGCATTGTCCTCCTTGTCTAAATTCGGTATTCACAGAGCTTTCTTGTGCTTGTGGATCAACTTCTGTCCCACCTCCTGTCCCTTGTGGAACCCCTCCTCCCTCCTGTCCACGTGACTGCTCTGTCCCACAGCCTTGTGATCATAAAGCGACTCACCTTTGCCATTTTGGTCCATGTCCCCCTTGTACAGTCCCTGTAGCAAAGTCTTGTACAGGTGGACATGTAGTTCTCAGAGGAGTCCCTTGCGGTTCTCGTGACATTAAATGCAACAATCGATGTGGTCTTCTTCGACAGTGTGGACAACATTTTTGTAACAGACTGTGTCATGTTCCTCCTTGTGATTCTACCTCTGGAAACGAGGCAAGCGACGAATCTAACCGATCCAGTATTATCAATCAAAATAGTCTTTCATGTGGACAGCCATGCGGTGCGCAAAGGAAGGACTGTCAACATAACTGTGTGTCTCCGTGTCACTTACGGTCCCCGTGTCCAGATATAAGATGTCAAGTCCTGGTGACCATAACATGTGGATGTGGACGAATTTCTGTCCAAGTTCCTTGTGGTGCCGGAGGGGGAAAGGAACCAGACTCCCGAATAGTTTTAGCTTCACTTCCCACGGCACTTCAACCAATCGAGGATCGAGGTCGAGTGCCCTTAGGACAGAGAAAGCTTTCATGCGACGAAGATTGTGCAAAAATGGAGAAAAGGCGTTTACTGGCGGAGGCTTTTCAGCCCCTCGGGAGTCTTGACGGTTTAGATGGGACCACTTTGAGCTCTTCAGAGGCTTTAATGGAGACTGCTCGAAAGGAACCCCAATGGGTGGCTGGAATTGAGGCTAGATTACAGTATTTGGTTCTTGGGCCTTCTAAAGGGGGACCTGGTAAGGAAACAGTGAGAGTACATTTGTTTAAACCCATGCCTAGTAGCAAAAGAGAAGTAGTTCATGTACTTGCTGAGCGTTGGTCCTTGGGTTCAGTTTCTGTTGGGAGTGAACCACGTCGTTTAGTGGTCGTGTATACTACATCAAAATCAAGGGCTCCTTCAAAAACAGTCAGTAAAGGTCCGATTTCGTTACCTGGACAAGCTCAGGCTCCTTTGTCAAATCCAGACTTAGATTTAGAACCGTCGTGTGTAGTGGCCTTTTTTGATCTCCCTCGAGAGGCGAAAGTTTCAAACCAGTTATTGCGCTTCGGAGGAGATTGCGAACTTGTATGGCTTGATGATAGAAATGCCTTAGCCGTTTTTGAGAATCCTGGGAAAGCAACCGCGTCAATGCGTTACCTTGACTATGCAAGTCCTTATAAGGGAGCTAGCGTTGGACGGGGGAAAATTGTACAGCAAACAGGAAATAGAGTCCGAAGAAATACAGGCAAAGAGAGTGTGGCTGAAGACGCATGGGGAGATGACAAGTCAACTGGAAACTGGGGAAGAAGTACAGCTGGGGCATGGCAGAAGGAAGGGCCTCCCATTCCCGCAACGGGGAACATTTTTGGAGCGTTAGGTTTAGATAGAGGGGAAGCTGAGGCAAGCTCGAAAAAGAGCGCAGGAAAAATAGAGCGGACAGTTACAGAAGGAAAGTCTTTTCAACCATCGTCTTTGATCAAGAAGACAAATTTTGAAGTTTTAGAAGCAGAGGTCGGAGAGAAGTCTGAAAAGGAGGAGAAGAGTGACGACGTTCAGGAAGAGGAGGAAGATTGGGAGAAATTGGTGGATCAATAAAAGCTTCACTATGGTCAAAGACTGTGGTGTTTTAAGCATTTGTTAAAGATCCGGTTCTTCTGTGATTTTTAGGGTTTTTCTTGAAGTAGTCTATGCTTCTCTTTAACGAAATTTGTTATCTACGAGTTAGGCAGAAATCTGGTAGTAAAATCATGTTTTTTTATGGGCTTTTTTGGCAAAATTCGTGACAAGACGGTCCTCTGGCATCTTGTAGATTTGCTGTGTAGTATTTTTCCATCCCCTGTTCTGTAATAACTCAATTATTTTTGAGTATTTTTGGAGCTTTCCAATTTAATGGGCTTGAGTGGTCTTGATGAAGGAACAGTTCGTGTATTGAGTAGGCTTCAGTAATAGTCTCAAGTTGTTTGTCTTTTTACTGGTATATAATTGGAAAATGTGAAATGGTATTGTAAATGACACAAATAAACAAGAAATATTATGAGTTTGGATCTTTCGAAGTTTGTAAACTAAATTTGTGCTTTCAAAAATGTTTCGTTTGCCCCTCTTAGTTGTGTTTTAATTCGCAAACTTCTCCTAGTTAAGATATTTCAAGTCTTGATTCAAATATGAGCAGTACTCTAACCTTTCAACCTTGGTGTATTAAGTGGGAATAGTTTCGATGTTGCCCAAGCTTCTGCTGTATTTATGTCTTGTATTTATCAGTTACGTGGATGGTCACATCAGGTGACTGTCAGTCAAAGACGATCAGTGTTTCCTGCAGCGAAGTGAAAGCTTTTCTGTGTTGCCTGTTTTGGAAACAAATTTCATATGAATGAACAGTAGTCATCTAGCCGATAGTATCAAGTACGTCAGGAAATCGACACGATATATAAGAGTAATTGTTCACTTAGGGTCTCCATGAATTGTGTTGAAGACAAGGACCTTCTTTCGGTTAACAAGGTTCAATTCCCACTGATATTCTTGTTGGACCTTTATAACAGTCTGCAATACAGAGCCCGAGAGGTGCAAGCCGCAAAAACAAATGAGTATACGCAGCTCTATATAAAATTTTGTTACCTGGTTACTGGCATTATGAAGTGCTGAAACAAAAGTAACTACTCCTGACAGGATGGATGCAATAAAATACTTAAAATAACGCACCGAAAATAGATTAAGTGGGTTTGTAAAAGGGGCTATAAACTTATCGGTTCCAGAAATATGTGACAGATAAAAGGTTCACATATGTGCTTTAAGGCAAATACCTATGGTAACAAAGAGGCCTTCATAAGGACAAAAATATAACATCAGCAGTATCCTCCAAAATAAAACTTTTGATCACTAGCATAAGGCCTTCGTTACCATTGTAAGATACGACAGCCAAAAAAATCGCTCTCCGACACAATGAACATCTGCCCTCAACATGTGGTCAAAGAGATAATATTTCATGTTTGACATCACAAATACAGCTAATTCCAGACAATACTTTCAAACTAATAAAAGTTGAAAATCGAAGAACCAATATCCAAGGAATTTGGAGAAAGCTCGCAACTCTATCAAGGATTAATAGCTTTTGCAAAACGCTATCTACAAATCTTCTGAATGCTGGAACAACGAAAACAGAAATAATCACAAAATAAATATTAAATAACGGGAAACAGACAGTCTGTCGTAAGTGCCTGTTTGTTGGCAACTAATGGGTGCTAAGTTATTACCTAGAATAGGGTACAAATGAACTCTTGCCAACTTGCAAAAATGCAATTATTCTTTTATGGCAACCTTCAAATTGGACATCATTATTTATCCATCTCAATGGCAAAACTGGAGGAGAAGGACAGCCTGTACAAACCAATGACAGGACAAGCACATCGTGCTAAATTAGAAAGGTCCATCAAGACCGTTACTTGCAGTTTTTCTCCTCTACAGTCGGAGAAGACTAATCAATATTCAATCCCATCGATATCCAGAGTCTCCTTAGGGGGCTCGCTTATGCTAAAGATACTCCAGAACTCAATGCATCCTTTGATTGAAATGAGAATTGTGAAACAGCACAATCAGCAGTCAAAACACTGGTGGAAATAAATTTGTGAGCCTCTTCCAGACTGGCATCACCAGCGCTTAAACCCGATGACATAGACGCCATCAACGAGCTCAAAGCCGAGTAGTCAAGAGATTGCTCAGAGCTGCAGAGGGAGAGTGGGAGGGAGAGAGAGAGAGAGGGAGAAAGAGGGAGAGAGAGGGGGGGAGAGGGGGGGAGAAAGAGAGAGGGAGAGAGGAGGGACGGGGGGGGAGAGAGAGAGAGAGAGTCAGCAATATTTCAGAAGGTGACTGGAAAATGAACAGAAAATGGTAATCCACGAAATGTGCATGAGTGCACCAGTGCAAAAAATTGATCAAAAGCAGACGTCCACATTAACTTACATAGATTCCCTGTAAAACTAAACTGAACCGGTGATATAAGTTAACCATCATGCCAGTTGAGCACAGACAAACAAGTACATCGACAAACAAATTCACATCGACAAACAAATTCACATGTGGACAAAATCACAATACCTGCTTTCTTGATACGATTGTCCAATCACTCCATGGATAACCGAAGTATGCTGGACGTCCAAAATGTCGAGGTTCATATGTACCTCTGCATCGTCTGCCTCCTGCAGAGCTGGAGTTGCAATTCTTAGACGAACCTCCCCTTCAAATAGACCCTCAATTTGAACTCTATAAACATCTACATCAAAATCCCCGGCCTTCTCATAGGCCTCAAATGACACAGCAGCGTCACCTTCGAAGAGACTTGCTTCATCTCCCAGAGTAAGGTGAGGAAGCACAGTCCCATCGACTGTGATGGACTGAAGAAAACCATCCCCTCTCTCCTGAGCTGGACCTCGACGTGCAGAAAGTACCACAGAATGGGCCTTTCCATTCTTAACCCAAAAGAATGACAACTCTCTGCAAACTCACAAAAATTTGAAAGGTCAGACTTCAGATATTATTTAAAAAAACGCAAACAAGTGCAATACATAACAGTATAGCTGTATGTCAGCTATATACACAAGTACTTTCGGGTTCATGGGCAGTCTAATATGCATCACCATCAAATATGAATCAGAAACATGAAAGAAACAAAGATAGCATAAGGAAAGCATTCAAAGAACCCTGTCATAATCCTAGAGCTATTGACCCATCTGAGCAGGATAAAGTAGAGTAGTGATGTAGATGAATAATGTAGGTTTCCGATGATGATAAATTGTGACGAGAATGTAGCTTTGTACAACTTTCTTTCCAGGCAGACTTCAAAAAGAAAGACATGTAGTCCTGAGTGTGCTGTCCACACAGAAAAGGGGGAGAGGGAGAGGGAAAGAGAGAGGGAGAGGGCAGAGAGAGAGTCTTTGTTCACCTGATCCATGAACGCACAGGTTTAACGTCAGAAGATGGCATGTTCACGACATAACCACTGAGGAGCATGTTTATATGAAAATCTCTGTCCGTCAGAAGGCAGAAACTTGTAGGCAGTAGAGGCAATATCTCTCCATCTGGATTCAAAAGAAACTACCGACTGTGAGCACAAATGAGGAAAACATTCAATTTTAACGTCAAGCGGGGCAAAGAACGGAGTCTCATAATTGAAATGGAACAAAGAACCACACATGAACAGCATATAATTTCCCTTGAATCGTGACGTCTTTAAACTGATTGGTTGAGACTGGTTTGTTTCAACTGTTTTCATAAAAAAGGCAGCAGATGCAGCTTTCGAAAACATTCGGAAGGAAAGACGGGGTCAGAAAAATAAATGTCAAGCAAAAAATGCAAGAACACATAAATAACATAACATAACATAACATAACACAACATAGGATATGTAACATTCACAAGCATACGAGAAAATAAAGCAGAGAGATATGTAAACACCTGTGTTAAGTTTGGTCGTCTCCACGGCTGAGTAGCCGGAGACAACTTGGAAACTGCAAAAGAAACAATAATCTTTTCTAAGCAGGATATCGTATACAAGCAGATATATTCCAATATCAAACAAAAACACGCTCGAACAGAGGAAACATTGAGTGCATTTGGAATAAATGCAGAAAAATTGCAGGATTGATATGTAAGAGAAAACAACGCCAAGATTTAGTATGAGATGAATAATGATTGCTTTATGATATTTCTACAACCTCGGCACAGACAAAAACGATGTTCGTTTTCAGAAGGAAGCAATATACTGGCAAGGAAATCTTCATCTTATCAACTCACAATAAACATAACAACGCTCCCAATACGAACGACATAGCCAATAAACTCCTTTCTTCCGCCATGTCCAAAAGCTCGAGATGAAACTAGAAATGTACTGTAACCACAAATGCTATGCTTCTCTGCGCTTATTTTTTTAAGGCAATTTCGCCAGTAAATCAGTATCTTTTTTTGTTTTTTGGTTCTTTCCTTCGTTGTCTAGTCACCAAAACCTAACGAATTCCAATCCAAGGACTGTCTACAAACAAAGTGCGGTTCTATGATTTCAGCCAACTTTGTATCGTCCAACCGAAACAAGCATGGATTTCCAGTTGGAGACGGCTGGAATTCAATCGGGAACGTGAAAATGATTGAAATGCGAGAACCGTACACAGCTGGCAAATAAATACGAATATGGGTGTGTCCCCATGTACTTGTAACTTAGCGAAATTACTTTGTATTTTAGCGCGGATCCGCCGGACCCGGTGTTCAAGTGTCCCTATGTCTGTAAGGACGAAATCGTAACTTACGCTTGTGACGATTTTGAGTCGAGCAGGACGCCAGATTCTTCCTCATAGTGCAGCCGTATGCCGAGTCACCACATGGATGACTCTTCCTCAATTGGAGTAAATTAGGGATGGTTCCTGCTAAGGGATGAAGTGCTTGTAAAAATTAGACACCAAAAGGCTTACACCGCTCATCTCTATTAGTGTTGATAACACTAATTTTGTCGCTGCGTTTTTGGCCAAAAATCATAAACTAGTATTATTGACATTATAATGGAATTAGTCGGACAAATATTGGGTACGGGTAAAATCATATCGCTATAAGTTCGATATTCAATATATCGATTATCGATCGGTCAAAGGCCTCGATATATCTCACCGGGACCAACATATTATATTGCGATATATTTGGTACAAGGTGGGTGTCCGTACAGATCCAGTCCGTGATATCGTACGGAAAATCGTACGGACCCCCCCACTCAGCGGGTGCCACAAAGGGGGGAGGGGGGGGGAGGGGGGGGGGGTTGGATTTTTTTTTTTTGACCTAGCGTCACTTCGATATATCACGATTGAAATATATCGTGATATCGGCCGATATATCACAGAAATATCGCGATATTAAGATCCTCGATATATCGAAGCGATATATCGATTATCGAGTACCCAAATTTAGGTACATATCGAATATCGGCAAGGGGCCCTCGATACCCAACATTATAATTAACTCTAATATGGATTTTTTTCATGTAGTTTGTTAACCACTTTATATTATATTAGTAAGTGTTG
Source organism: Zygnema cylindricum (assembly GCA_037447655.1). Taxonomy (NCBI): domain Eukaryota; kingdom Viridiplantae; phylum Streptophyta; class Zygnematophyceae; order Zygnematales; family Zygnemataceae; genus Zygnema; species Zygnema cylindricum. The sequence continues at coordinate 244,013 of JBBHKE010001178.1, forward strand.
GCGCTAAGTACGACAAAGTATGTTTTAGTACAAAACTTCCGCATGACATCTCATTTCTTAAAGTTGTGTATCGTAATAAATCAAATCGCGATAAACTCGATATTTCATATGCCGAATATTGAACTATGAAAGGGCTCGATATATCGCTTTAGGACCAACAAAAAATATCGCGATACATTTGGTGGGAGGTCATACCGCCGTGAGTTATAAGGTGTTACACGTTGAGGGCTTTACATAGGCATGTTAGTTGCGTCTAGAACTGAGACTTGAACGCAAAGAAGAGTAGATAGGCGATAAGTATCTAATACATTTATATGAAAAGAGAGAAGGAAGAAAAGGTAAAGAAAGAATAAGGAGTAAGAAGGAAGGAGAAAAAAGTCAGTTGCCGACAAAATCTTAAAGCAATTTACTTACAAAAAGAACCAGAAATTGTGATTGTCATTGAGTCATTGCCCAAAAAGGAAAAACGTTATAGCTAGTCAATTTTGAGGACGTACATTCCATTTTTTTTTTCTTTAGCCATAATATAGATTGCCAAAATTAGTTTCAATTTTAAGTCTTCATCGTATATTAATTTTAATAATGATTGTTATTATTTTTGTTATGATTATAATTTGGTAAAGATAACCAAGATAGAACCATCACATTAGCTAGATCGACATCGCAGTCTATACCTGATTTGAATGGAAAAAATGCCGAAAAATACAAATACTTCAAAAAATTATTGTCATTTCAAAAAGTGTCATTATACATAATAAAAAAAGGGGGCCGACTTTATTAAAAAGCCCGATGGCAAACCATCTGAGTCCATGGGAACAAAAGGAAGTAGCATTGCTAAAATCGAAAAACCTCATGACGGGGGAATAAACAAAAAAGAAAAAAAAGGCACAAACAACGAAAAGACGAAAAAAATGGCAAGGAAATCGAAAACACCCAAAAAAGCAAAACCAGACAAACAAAACATCAAAGGAAAAATCGAACATGTATCAAAAAAATAGAAAACCCCTACATAACTAAAAATCTACGGAAAGCAACCACTTAAGTCCCCGAATCCCGGAGGAGCACGAGGAGAGAGTTATGGAACACGTCGTCGATCTATAACTGCAATAGACGATCGAAGTAAGATAGAAGCATGCACCCGTTGTAGGGCCACGGAAAAAACGTTGCCGATAAAAAGAAGTAAGTACTAAAACAAAGGATCCCAGGTCCTCGCCGCTCGAACGAGCACCGACCACAAGCACGGAAGAACTCGTCCAAAGCCTCACCCAAACAACCAAATGTTTCGACCGCACTCGTAATGAAGCCATCCATAGCGTCGTGGCGGCATAATCACGCTCCTTCCTCTTAGCTGCGTCACGGGCGGCCACTGCCACATGCCAAACCGCTTGATTGACGATTGTATTTGAGGTAGGTTCGCCAAAACAATGTCACCAAATGTACGACGCGCACCATCAAGTAATACAAGGTCAATCCGACACAAAAGAATAATGTGAGAGACCTCCCGACGAACATAAAATCCCCCCTCAGAAGCGATAGAAGCGATGGTGTCTCGAATCGTGTCGTGCGCCTGAATAAATTCACCCTCGAGGGAGCAACAAAGCAAATGGACCCCGTCGGACTCGAGAACGTGGCCACATGAGCAAACAAGAGAGTTAAGCAAAGGTGGGTGAGGGAAGCCAAGCCGAAACTTGAGGGCCGTGGTGAACTGAGCCGTGGTGAAACAAAGGGTGGATAAGATAGAGACAGCCAATAGCTAAGCTCCAGATCCAGGTCCGCCAAGAGAGAGAAAGCGTGCACGCGAAGAATCAGAAGGAAGCGCCTCGAGAAGCTCGGATTTAATAGCGGCGACAACCCGATCAGAAATGGATTCCTGAAACGCGTAATTGATGTCGTAACCAGAGTGGAAAAAATCGGCATGTCTTCGATAGCAACTGGATTAAAAAAATGTGATGCATCCAAAAATGACAGCTGGAAGGCGAGCTCACCATCCGAAACACGAGGAATAACGGTCGCAAGAATAGGAGTGTCCCCGCCCAAAAAACGAGAGAAAATAGTGGAAGCAACAAGGAACAAACTTCCCAAATAGGCGGCTGGAGCAACACGCGCTGTCAAGAGTAAACCGAAACCGCCAGCAGAGACACAAAGAGAGGCTTGGATTTGGGCTGCAGGCCCAGACTCGCGATCAAAAGCCCCACGGCCCAACAAAACGTGAAAGACATCCACGAGACGATCATCAAATGTAGAAAGTGAGGACACAAATGATGGGGTGGGGGGGGAAGTGCGAGTCAGGTAGGAGGGCTGGTGGGGGAAAACTGTGTCAAAAGACCGAAAGCCACTTGGGGATCAAAAAGGTGAGGAAGGTCGTCCACGTGAGACAAATCTGTCTGAAGAGCGGAATCAAGGAATTTCGTGACGTATGGATCGAAACCGAGCAGGCAACCTAACACACCAATTTCTACTCCGGGTGGAGGAGGATTCTGAAACCAAGAGGGGGAGTGAAAGGAGGAGGAAAAGAACGAGGGGACTAAACAACATATTTAGAGGGTTGGACCGAAAGATTGAGTTCGGCCAAACGAGCCTTGAAAAAATTATAGGCCGGTATAACTTGGTCCGAAGGACCAATAATGTGTGTGTTGTTCGCAACTGAAGGGAAGAGGCAAGAAGGGTAAGCAACCGCGAAAGCTCGGAGGGCGCGGTAATGGGCTAGGGCAAATAAGGGGCCCCCAAGAGGATCATCCTGACGAGTGCCAGTTGTGGAGGAATGTGGGACAAAATCATCATCAATGGAGAAAGAGAGGCTATTGCTCACAGAATAAAAGGCTCTCACAAAGGGAAATATCTGGACAATCGGGGAAGGTGAAGCCATAAGCGCCGAAAAAATGGCATTCCGATCCACTATATTGAAAGCATTAGAAACATCCACCTAGAGGACTAACTAATCCGGATGGGCATCTAACAAAGCCCGGATTCCGTGGACCATGGCCTCACACCCCTCCCGGATTGCCACTCCGAGTTGATGAGGAGAGGAATAATCATGGAATCCTATACAACACTAACAACACAAAGTCTAGAAACCGTCACCAATGAAGTAACATTCCTCTCCTCAAACTTCACATGTGCCCGCGTTAGATAAGACAAAGTCTTACTTAATAAAGTCTTATTTTGATAGACAAAATGTGGATAAAATATTTAAGACCACATTTTGGTATCTCAGTATTGTCGCTTTCGTTTTGGTTGTCTATTTTTTCTGCCCCTTTATTTTTCCAATCAAAAAGCCATGGCAAGGTTGTTGAGCAAAAACATGTCATTCGCAAGAAAAACACAAACATAACAAATGCATGGTGGTTGAGACTCAGGTGACATACGAAGTGAGCGTAAGAATAAAAACTTAATCTTGAAATTTCAAATGATTTGGAGGTAACAAGAGGTGACGATCATGCTAAGCAATATTTTTTGTTGAAAGAGAGTGTTAGAGCCTAAATGGCAACGAAAATGTAAAACTAACTAAACTTCAAGCATAAAAATGAAAAAAAACTGACAACATGTAAGTAAAATGGAAAAAATACTGAAATTTTTACCAACTCGAAAAGTTTAGAAGCCTTGAAGGATGTCATCTCAATTCATCACCTTCATTGACCCTCAGATGAAAAAAAAAAAACAATCTTCATCTATAGCCCTGCAACAAATTGAGTTGCATGTTTAAACCACTAGTAGAGTTTAACTTCGGCAATTAGTACAAAGAAGCTTATGAGGGCTTCTACAATATAAAGAAAAAAATGTAAATCGAAAGAGAGACAGAGAGAGGAGAGAGGAGAGTGGAGAGAGGAAAGAGAAAAAAGGGCCGACAGAGGTGGGAGCTTGAGCCTTAAAACTAGTGTTGTGTATCGGTAGCCATTTGCCGATAACCAATATGGCCCTTTGTTGGGCCTAATGATTCTCGATTTATCGGCACAACGTATCGAAACTGGTGGTATCTCGATAAAACACCGATTATATTGATTTTTAACGCTATGACACCGGTTCGATATGTTGAAATCATTAGGTTTAGGGGAGGTATTTTCTAGGTCTTAATTGATTAAAATAGCTAAAAGAAAAGCATAGGCAACCTGCCTCCACCTTCTCTCTCTAGCCCCCATACTTGTTGTAGTCATTGAAAGAGATAGAGGGCGGTGGAGCCATGGCTGCCTCAGCTCTATAGATAGGACTAAAGAGTGACCTAAGTCACTCTCAACAAAAAGGTAGAGTCCGGCAGGACTCGAACCTCCGACCAGCAGAGCGAGGCGTAGCCGTCAGCTCTTACGGTCTGTCATAGTAGTCCGTTAAGATACATATTGTTTGATAGCTATTTCAACATTAGCAAGATCATTAATTCGTTCAACGGAATAATAAATTCAAGACATAGAAACTAGTTGAGTTTTAGTGCGTACGAAACAAATGTACCAGAAATTTGTTATTTTGGACGGCGAACATTAAAAGCCGGTTTGGATCCAACGATCCGCATCATCGCAAGGATCCCGTAATAGCCGCCTTGGCGGTTTTCGGACGTGACATAACCTGTCGACACGTGGCAAGATATTATTGGGAAGCGAGAATCCCAGGGAGCGCGAGGACAAGTCTGGAGGAGACAAACGTCCACTCCATGGCCTTGTCGTACACAGGCCGTACAGAAAATACATCGGCCCTAGTACCTTTTTGTATTATACAGTCTTCTGATTGGTTCGTACATCAGTAGATAGGGGTTGTGAGAAGGGTTTATGACTTAGAGGATTGAGGAGATAGCGCAACACTCCCAACAAGCTTGTATAAATATTGACATCTTCGCCACTTGATAATTAATTGCCTGGTTAGGCATTTTTAGTGATTCTTTTTGCTATGGACTCAGGGGAGTCCAGACTGCACAGGGGTGCTGTCAGATTGTCTATTTGCCTGCTTGGGTAGCAGTGATCCAAATTGAAAGAGGGCTAGCCAAAAGCTATCTAGAGGCTTCCTGAATTCAGTGATCCAATGGGGGACACAAAATTGCAGGTTATGGGCCACCCCTCTAGGGTGGCCATCTTGAACGGATATGGGTTCATTTACTGGGAATCCATGATGACAAGGGCATTGTGTGAAAAACGATACAGGGGTATCGTCAGTGGACGAGTGGAATGTCCATCTAAGGGGAACCCACCAAGGTTTGATGGAGTGAGGTTTTCTGCAGCAACATCTGCTCCAACGGAGGAGACAAACGATGGGGATAGCAGTGTGTCCAAAATGGGGAAAGGAAAGAAGACACCTCTTACTCCTATTGCCACGGCACCCGGAGCGGTGGTTGTGAAGACCGAGGAAAACGATATTCAAATGTGGGAGTACACCAACACGAATGCCAAGCATTTCATTCTGAGGCATCTCACTCAAGCTTTGGCGACCTCTCATCTTTACATCTTCAAGTCCGAGAAGTTATGGATGACTTTAGTGGAGATTTTTAGAGTAGGTACCATCCAAGAGCTCCATCTAGTGGAGCAAATGTTGGGGAGTTATACTTATAAAGGAGGGAAGATGTTAGATTCTTATAATGATCTCTCTTGCCTTTATATGGAGATGGAGAGTGTTGGATGGATAGGCACAATGAAGATGAAAGTAAACACTCTCATCATGAAGCTGCCCGAGGAGTTTGAAAACTTAGTGTACGGAGTGCAAGAAATGGATGATAATTCTTCGAAGTGGAACACCGTGGTCCGAATGATACTCGTGTAGGAGAAACACCATCGAGATCCGCAAAGGAGGAAAGAGCGTTCAAGCTCTAGCTGCCGGAATAGACAGGTGGAGGAAGGATCCGAAGAAGCCGTAAAACAACTTCAAAGAATTTCAATCTAGAGAACCCAAGCCTCCTAACGGTCTTTGCCATTTGTGCAAAAAGTCGGGACACTTCATAGCTGATTGCATCAAGCTATCAGAGCTAAGCCTCGAACAAAACCGTGGAGGGGGTTCTTCCGGAGGGAAGAAGAAGGCACTCGTGGTCACACGAGTGAAAGGAGAGACAGATGAGGACGAGTTTTCTAAGGAGGAGGATGGGGAGCTTCTCCTTGACCAGAATTTGGAGGAGAAGGGGATCCTTCGGAAACAAAAGTGTGCTTTTGGAGCCATTTGGGAAGCCCTAGAGGAAGGATGGATCATCGATTCAGGTGCATCCATGCATATGTGCCGTGATAGGCACCTTTTCTATAGAAATAGAGTATGGGGATGGGAGAGTGGTTACCACAAATATAGTGGGCTCGATAGATCTAAGAATTTTAGTGGAGGGTAAGACTTCTATACTCACCTTCTCAGATGTGCTCTACATTTCTCAGCTAAGTAAAAATCTTGTGTCTACTTCTGTATTAGATGACAAGGATTTTGATACCTTGACTAGAAAGGGAGTCTTTACAACTAAGTACGGAGATGAATTCTACTTCACAACAGATAAGGGTAGCCAAGGAATGTTTAGGCTTAACCTGAGTAATGAAAAGAAGAGTGCTTATTATGGTGGTGTCCCGAGCTTGATGATCTGCCATAAGCGGTTGGGGCATGTGCATTTTGATAGGCTGAGGGAAATGAAGAAGTTGGGTGTGGTAGAAGGCATTCAGTTTGGGGATGATAAAATGATAGATTATTGTAGTGGTTGTGCTCAAGGTAAGCCTCACAGACTTCCCTTTCCCAAAAGTGCCACATATAGAGGTGAGAGAGTACTAGATCTAGTCCACACAGATATCTGGGGACCACCAAGAGTACCTTCAGTTGGGGGGAAGAGGTATATGCTGACAATTACTAATGATTGGTCCAGATATTTTAGAGTCTACTTCTTGAAAACAAAGTCTGAAACACCAAAGTACTTCAAAGAATACCAAGCTTGGAGTGAAAAGTTGCACGAAACCCCCATTAAGAGAATAAGAAGTGATAATGGGGGAGAGTACACCTCTAACCAGTTTGAAAAATACTTGAGAGATGAGGGAGTTCAGCATCAGAAAACTATACCGAATAATCCAGAAAAAAATAGGGTAGCTGAGAGGTTGAACCAGACTTTCGGAGAGTGTGTGTAGTATTTTGGCAGATAAGAAAATAGGAAGAAAATTTTGGGTAGAAGCCATGAACTATGCTAACTACATTAAGAATAGAGTCCTTACTACAGCCGTAAAACGAATGACAACTTATGAGAGGTAGGTTGGAAGGAAACCAGATATCTCTCACATGAATGTATTCGGTAGCCAAGTTTTTAGTCTTGAGATAGATAAGAAAAACTGGAAACTGGACGCTAAAGGAAAACCGGGATATTTTGTGGGATACAATAAAAATGTCAAGGGATATAGAGTCTATGACTTAGCTAAATAAGATATCATTCTGGTAAAGCGCCTAGTTGTCATAGATGAAGGGAAGTCATTTGATCCCTTCAAATACACTAAGAAAATCAGAATTAGTTTTGAGTCCATGAGTGAGGATGACTTAAATCTTCCTAGAAAGGATACAAGTGAAAACGTGATTGCAGATTCAAATGAGATCCAAGATGGGGGAGATATACCGGAATCTCCTCATATTTCTACACACTTTGAGGAGAGAGAGGAAGAGGAGCCAAAACCGGTTTTCATGGATAGAGGAGTTGATGAGTTAGTGCAGAGGAATCCAAGACTTCTCTCCACTCCGGCTTCAGACTTTGAGGGAGGACGGAGAAGCAACAAAAGACTACAAGATAAATACACTGCTCACAAGGTAACAAAGCTATCTCACCCAGATGAGCCTTAGTCATACTCGGAGGCAATGAAAAGTACGGAGAAAGAACGATGGGTCAAAGCCATAAATGATGAGATGACTTCCATTAGGGAAGCGAATACTTGGGAGCTAGTGAACTGTCCTCCAGACAGAAAACCTATCGGGTGAAAATGGGTATTTAAACTGAAGCTGAACCCAGATAATACCATTGAGAGATATTAGGCTCGGTTGGTAGCAAAGGGGTTCACCCAAAAAGAAGGGATAGATTATGAGGAGACTTTTGCTCCTGTGGTTCGGTTCCCATCTGTAAGGATTCTCCTTAGTCTAGTAGCATCGGAAGACATGGAAATTCACCAGATGGATATCAAGACCGCCTTCCTCAATGGTGAACTATAGGAAAAAATCTGTAATTCTATGGGCTCCATTGCCACACAGAATTCGCAGGTCCAAAGGAAGCTAATCTAGATAGTGACAACTCCAAGTTGATATAAACCCAAATGAATGATCCCTTGACAATCAGAGACCCATTATAGTTTCACCCCTGTGAAATAAGACTTTTTGTATCCTCAGTTCCACCACAAAATGCAAAGTTAGAATGTGAGATTTGGACACATTCACCCACTTTGACTTTATTTTAGAAATGCAGCCACCCAGGTAGGCAAAAACTTTGATCGACTACACCCCTATGTAGGGTGGACACTCCTTAGTCCGCAGCAACGGGAATCACTGAAATTGGTCAACTGAGTTGATAGTTATGGCTGGGCAAAGTTTACCATTTATACAAAGTGTGTTGAAATCACTAGATTTAAGGGAGGTATTTTCTAAGTCTTAATAAAAATAAAAAGGAAAAAGAAAGCACAGGCAGCCTGCCTCCACCTTCTCTTACTAGCCCCAATACTTGTTGTAGTCATTGAAGGAGAGAGAGGGCGGTGGAGCCATGGCTGCCTTAGCTCCATAGGCAGGGCTTAAAAGTGACCTAAGTCATTCTCAACCAAAAAGGTTGAGTCCAGCAGGACTCGAACCTCCAACCGGTAGGGCGAGGCGTAGCCGTCAACCCTTACCAGTCTGTCGTAGTAGTCCGTTAGGATACAAAGGGTTTGATAGCAATTTAAACAAATAGATAGGAGACTAATCCGATTAACGGAATTAGAAATAGAACACATAGAAACTAGTTGGAGTTTTAGTGCGCACAAAACAAATGTACCGGACATTTGATTTTGAACGGCTGTCGTTTAAAGCCGGTTTTGATCCAACGGCTCGCACCATCGCCGAGATCTTTGAATGGCGCCCTTGGCGGTTTTGGGTCGTGACATACCTTGGCGACACGTGGCACAATGTCATTGAGATGAGGAAATCCTAGAGACCACGAGGACAAGTCCGAAGAAGACAGGCGTCCACTCCATGGTCTTGTTGTACACAGGCGGTACAGAATATACATCGGCCGTAGTACCTTTCTGTACTGTACAGTCTTCTGATTGGTTCCGTACCTCAGTAGATAGGAGTTGTGAGAGGGTATAAGACTTAGTAGATCGAGGAGGTAGTCGCCTCTCTTCCAATAAGCTTGTATAAATATTCGCATCTTGGCCACTCCATAACTAATCGCCTAGTTGGGCGTTTTCATTGATTCTTCCTGCTGTGGACTCAGGGGAGTCAGACTACACAGGGGTGCCGTCAGATTATCTATTTGTCTACTTGGGTGCTAGTTTCTCTAGTTGAAAGTGGGTTAGTTGAAAACTACTTAGAGGCTTCCTCAATTTTGGTCCAGATAGGGGACACAGAATTGCAGGTTATGGGCCTACCCTATACGGTGCCTATATTCAACGGATCTGGCTTCATTTACTGGGAAGCTATGATGACAAGGGCATTGTATGAGAAACGATACTGGGGTATTGTTAGAGGACAAGTGAAGCGTCCGTCTCAAGGAACTCCACTAGGGGTTCCATTCAGGAGCTCTAGCTGGTTGAGCAAAGGCTGATGATTTACACTTTTAAAGGAGGAAAGATGTTGGACTATTGCAGCGATCTCTCTTGTCTGTATATGGAGATGGAAAGTGCCGGATGGAGAGGCACAATAAAGATGAAAGTTAACACTCTCATCATGAAGTTGCCGAAGGAGCATGAAAATATAGTGTACCGAGTGCAAGAAATGGATGATAGTGCTTAGAAGTGGAACACCGTGGTCCGAATGATACTTCTGCAGGAGAAAACCATTGAGATCCGGAGAGGAGGAAAGAGCGTTCAAGCTCAAGTTGTCGGAACAGAACGGTTGAGGAAGGATCCGAAGAAGCCGTACAACAACTTCAAAGGGGAAAATAACCAATCTGGAGAATCGAGGACTCCAAATGGCCTTTGCCATTTATGCAAAAAGGCGAGGCACTTCAAAGCTGATTCCATCAAGCTATTAAAGCTAAGGCTTCAAGAAAATCGTGGAGGGTGTTCTCCCAGAAGGAAGAAGAAAGCACTTGTGGTCACACGAGTGAAAGGAAAGACGGAGGAGGACGAATCTTCCGAGGAGGAAGATGGGGAGCTTTTTTTTGACGAGAATCTAGAGAAGAAAGAGATCCCCCGAAAACACAAGTGTGCCCTTAGAGCCATTCGGAAAGCTCTAGAGGAGGGATGGATCATTGACTCAGGTGCATCTATGCATATGTGTCGTGACAAGCACCTCTTCACTAAGCTAAGAAAGATCCCTACTGTGGAAATATAGTATGGGGATGGGAGAGTAGTTACCACAGATCTAGTAGGCTTGGTAGATTTGAAAGTCTTAGTGGAGGGTAAGACTTCTATTCTCACCTTCTCATATGTGCTCTACATTCCTCAGCTGAGTAAGAATTTTATGTCTACCTCTGTATTAGATGACAAAGATTTTGATACCTTCACTAGAAAGGGAATCTTTACAACTAAGTATGGAGATGAAGTCAACTTAACAACATGTAAGGGTAGCTAAGGAATGTTTAGGCTTAACTTGAGTAATGAAAAGAAGAGTGCTTACTATGGTGGTGTCCCGAGCTTGATGATCCGACATAAACGTTTGGGACATGTGCATTGTGATAGACTGAGGAAAATGAAAAAGTTGGGTGTAGTAGAAGGCATTCAGTTTGGGGATAATGAAATGATGGATGATTGTAGTGGCTGTGCCTAAGGTAAGGCTCACAGACTTCCATTTCCCAAAACTGCCACATATAGAGGTGAGAAAGTACTAGATCTAGTCCACACAGATATTTGGGGACCAGCAAGAGTACCTTCGGTTGGGGGGAAGAGATATATGCTGACAATTACTGATGATTGGTCCAGATATTCCAGAGTCTACTTCTTAAAAACAAAGTCTAAAACACCAAAATACTATAAAGAATACAAAGCTTGAAGTGAGA
>JBBHKE010001178.1:255114-303687 GCA_037447655.1 Zygnema cylindricum
AGAAGAGAGAGAGAGAGAGAGAGAGAGAGAGAGAGAGAGAGAGAGAGAGAGAGAGAGAGAGAGAGAGAGAGAGAGATAGAGAGAGAGAGAGAGAGAGAGAGAGAGAATCTTGTGTGGATTCCTGCCCCCTCACCCTCCCCCTCTCCGACTTTTCACCGTCCCCTTATTAAAACTAAATAAATTACATGGAAAACAAATACCTTCCAGGCCTCAGTTTTAAGGTAAGAGTAAATCTTGTGTTGCTTCCTGTCCCCTCCGGAGACATTTGCTCTCCATATAACCAATTGTCGAATGAGCCCATAAGTTTCACATCCTGTAAACAAAAATCAATTTTTTCGATCAAAATCGTTTTATTTTTACAGCCTTTGTTTAAAATTTGTAATCTTTGTCTAGAAATTTCAGCCTTTAATTTCTGTTTTATTTAACTTTTGTTTATAATTTGCGCCGATTTCGACCTTTCTTTAGATTTAGAGTAACTTCCAACAGCTTCAATTTCAGTTTTTTATTTGAAAATCACTTCACTTCCTTTGTTCAAAACCATTTCCCTTTCCGTTTTTTCTCAACTATTCTAATGATAACCTTCTTTAAGAATCGTTTTGATTTCAACCTTTGGCGAATCCTCTTTAACCTCAATTTTTGTTCAAAATAAATCACTTAAACTTCGATTTTTGTTAAAAACCACATCAATTACACTTTTACTTTATCACTACATAAGTACATCAATAATTAGACCAATCAAGAGTTTGTTATCATCACTTTATTGTTTCTCTTGCGTTTCTTTAAGTTCGTTTTTTCAAACTTTGCTTAGATTATTTCAATCCCGACATTCAAAAAGAGTCCCCTCAATTTCTAAATAGAGAAAAGATTTCCTAGAAAAGAATAGATTCCAAAGAAGAGAATAGGTTTCTAGATAGAGAATAGATTTCTAAATGCCTTCAAAAGCACACATAATTTCTTGAAATACTAGTATGAAGATAAGTAAATTATCCACTGTAGTAACAACTTTCAGCTGTCCTAAAGTACTATCTAATAACGAGTATAGAAAGAGACGAGAGAAAACAAAAACAAATTGACAAACAAAGGAAACAGAAGCAAAAAAACAGAAAATATTCGCAGATGAGAGATAAGTGACAATTACAAAGAAGTGAAAAAAAATTGGCAAAGTGAGAAGCACTTAAAAAACTGACAGAAAAATGAATTAAGCGAAATGACGAAAAAAATAAAACAATATATATTAATCAAATAAAAAATCCTCACCTCGGCCATTCCAAACCATTCCACGGCCACTTCTCTCAGTTGAGAAGCCTCCACTCCTGCCACCTGTCCCTTTACTACCTCGTGGAGTTCTGTATATAAAAAAGAAAAAAAGAAACAAACGGAAGAAACAAAAGACAAAAACAAGAAAAAGAACAAGAACGAGTTTAAAAAGATACAAAAAACTGTTTAAAAAACTCCTGCCACCTGTCCCTTAAATACCTCATGGAAAAAGAAACAAACCGAAGAAACAAAAGACAAAAACAAGAAATAGGACAAGATCGAGTTTAAAAAGATACCAGAAACTGTTTAAAAAACATGCTAACTCTGTCCTTTCAAGAACTTATAGGTTGGGTATTAAAGAATGAATACAATTTAACTAAAACCACATTGAAGGTTGAAGTTATCTTGACACTTGTTAAGGTTGAATATACTTCCCAAAAATCATTATGAGCCTAAAAAATGAATGCTTAACATAATCAAGTCTTCTCTCCTTTCTGCCTTTCTCTCCTTTCTCTCCTTTCTGCTGAAAACGAAATGAAAGATGTGAAGGGAAGGATTTCTTAGTATCATTTCTGCTGGAAGGTGGGATCAAAACTCTAATGAGAAACAAAGGTCTCAGAAAACAGAAAACTAAAAAACACCACAGGAGGAGAGAGAGAAATGTTACCTTCTAGTTTCGAAGCCAAATGTGAATGAACAAATTTCCCATTAACTTTCATGAGAGCTGCTTTTGAGCCTTGCAATGCCAATTCTTTTGCCAGAGCAGATAATTCCTGTTATCCAAAATACATTTTTTTCTTTTTTTTAAGAAACTCATTTTGCAAATACTCTAAACAGAAACCATGTTTTCTAATAAAAGAGACTGCAATTCCCGCCCTCTCAAAGTCCATTTTTCTTTTAAAATTGATTCATTCACAAAAGTTCTTCCAAACATTATAACTTCTTCTCCAAACTATTCTTAAAAACATGTTTGTTCTCTAGACTATTTTCTCTGAACTCACACAGATTTGATACGCACAGAATCTAGAAAAGTCAAATGGTTTACTATTTATTACTTGCGGTACATAATCTGCATCATATCAAGCCTATCCAGATTTTGTATCGCGATGCAATATCGCACACGATACAAATTTAATGCACTTCGCAATATTGTACAGTATGTACCCATATCCTGATAAAATGACCAGCGGTAAAATTTTCTGTACTGTATGTGATAAGGTACAACTTAATAAGTTACAAATTGTTCAGTTTTAGAGTAACACCTGTTCACTTAGCAACAAAATGTGTAAATGTCACCACTATGAGTTCAAAACGATCCAATTGAATTAGGCGTGTACAAATTGAACATATTTCAAGATTTGTATATTTCTTTGGTGTTCTGGTAGCTGTATCAAATATCGCGCTCGATAGGGAAATAATTACACTATCGCACACCGAGAGCAAAATTTATACCCTGTATAGAATATTGAGGACACCTCGATATACATCACTAATGTTTTATAAGACGGATCACAAGCTGATTCTTTGAATACTCCTCATGAATAAAAAACACTTGATACAAATTTCATATCGACAGTCATTAATCTTCCAGGTCCTCAATCCTCCAGAAGATTGAACCAAACGGGTCAATTTCCCTTGTCTTCCTGTATCGACCAGTCCATTTATCAAAATGAGAGACCTATAAACCTCATTTGCAAGCCTGACCTTCCTTTGACCGCAATGCTCCACTGTAATTAATGTGTACAAACTGCTTTCATGGGAGACAAAACAGAAATAACCACGCTAGTATTCACTTTAAACAAAGGGCCCAGGAACCTGATATTCTTATTTCCCTCTCAATATAGTCACTATGGGCCGCACTAGAAACTAGACTGTGTGAGACTCAAAAAAATTGGCATCAGAAACTGGTAGTTGTAAAAAAGGAGTGCCCACCTTTAGTTCCAGCTCCATTGTTGACAGTTGCGTCTTGTAAGTTTTCAAAGACTCCTCCCTCCTTTGAATCTATAGTTCAAAATAAACAGAAGAAAACAAAAAAAAGCCAAAAACCAAACTGATCAGAACATCTTTTGAGATCATTGACTCCTTTAAAAACTCCATACATTTAGTTATAAATCGTTATCCCAATACACCACGATAAAAAATATATATCACAGTATCTTAATTTTGACCCTCTAAAGTTGTGGCTTGAGGCATTTGTTAATCTGATAAACTGTTAAAGGATTAAGTTTGATGCCAGAATGAAATATAAATACATAGTGAAAATCTAAATTGCTAATACAGGTTAAAAGACACAAAAGTCATATTTTAAGAAAGACATCTTACTAAACTATTTTAGTCATTCACTAATTCACTAACTCATCATTTTCATCATATAAACCGTTTAATAACATAAGAGTAGTGTAAGCCATGGAAACATCAAATGATTTTTATCGTATACTCTAAATGGATTACTAAAGTTGGTATGTGTCACACTAATTCACATCAGTTTGACCATTTTTAAGCCATCTCAAAGTATCTGAACAAAATAAAACCTGAATTAGCGTGGACTGAATCGATTTTTTTAACAAAAAGGATAAACCACAATTAAATGTGTTTAAATTTTCCAAGTCTATTAGCTCAACCTATTTGTAATAGAAAGATCACCGGGCTTTGAGTTGATGAGGGAGGGAGGGAAAAAGGGAAGGGAGGGTATGAGTGAGGAAGGGAAGGAGGAGGGAGAGAGTTATTTAGGGACAGTCACAAGCGGCTCTAACGAACTCCTGACTAAATGTGGGAGCGATGAGATAAACAATGAACTCTCCCACAGAGGATAGAATGGAAAAAACTCCAAACTAATTCTAGTGAGTAATAATTAAACGAACACAAAAGTACCCTACACTGAGGAAAAAGAAAAACTGACCTCCCGCTTCAGGTGACGACTGTATGCATTTGCTTCACTCAATTTTACGTTCAATCTGCTTCTCATTGCAATAACCTGCAAAAATTGATAAACAAAAAGCAAAAGTTCAAGAACCTTTCATCAAGGGAAGTTTTGCTGCCAAGTTTTCCATTTCAGTAGCATTCATGGTTAACTTGCAATATGGAAAACTAAAGGATACCGAATCTTATGCCTCTACATTGACTTTTTGAATCTTGAAAGAGATTATTAACGTTTGATATAAATAACAGGTGATAAACACCACAAATAAATGTACGACAAATGTTTTCATTCTGATCCTGTATCCAATCCATCAAACAACCAATTTTTCTGCCCAGAATCCTGAAAAATGATATTGAACCCACCTCGGATCGCTCGATAAACTGAGGAACGGCTTCCTGATTTCTTGCATTTGCCGTATTTTCGGTTCTCATTTCTCCAGGACTATTTCTTGCCAATTCCTCAACAGTTCCTGGATGTTGAGGGCCTCTAAACGTCCTTCCTCCATATTGCAAACTGTTCGAATTTTCTTTGGAATAAGACGAAAATGAGGCTACTCTATTTGACAAGTCGTTAACTCTCGCAGATAAATTTCTAAGCTCTGAATCTGACCTAGATTCTCTGGGCTCATTTTCCAACTCTTTTAAAAGCTTGTCCAGTTGAGAAACTTCCGCAGGTCTACTACCAACTGCTGTCAAAGCCCTTGCTTTTGCTAAAAGACTTTGCAAAATCTTCTCATTTTCATTTATTTCGGAGGCAATTTTCTCCACATCTATCTCTATTCCTACCTTGTCTAGGTTACCTCCCCCTTCTTCAGAAACCGAACCGGAATATGATGAGGATAAATCAGGACCTGTACTTTCACTAACCCTTTCCACATCCTGAGCTTTTGTCTCTACTCCTGGAGACGCTTTCATACATAAAAAAGAACCAAATTTCTTGAATTCTCGTTGACTATTTCCCAGTCTTGCCCCTCCCATACTGTTAGAAAACCTCCTCTCCTTCTCCGCCCTCCAGTAACCTGTCACTTTCCTTACCTCCCCTGACCCGAACACTTTAGATGATGAATCAGACACTTGACCAATTCTCATCGTTGATTTACCTAAATTTTCCGAAAGTCTGTTTCCATGTGAAAAGGCTTTTTTGGAAACCGGCAAGCTGAGCGACTCCTCATTTCCCACAAATGTTAAGCATCCTTTTGAAGCATTACCGGCCATATATAAGCTTGAATTTGCCATTTTAAGGCTAAAATTTCAGGGAAAAGTTTCAGCAACTTCAGTTAAATTTTTTACTCTGCAAAAGTCACAGAACATAAGGTTCAGATTCTCTCTCTCTCGCAAATTTTCAAAGGAAATAAGTGCAGAAACAGGTGCAACCAAAAAGAGGGGGAGGAAGAGGGAGAGGGAGAGAAAGAGAACGAGGGAGAGAACGAGGGGGGGGAGGAAGGGGAGGGAGATGGGAAGGGGAGGGAGATATGATTACTTTCTAAATGCATTGTGATATCCTTGTATACATTTAAATCAAAAAAGTTTCAACAAGAATCACAAAGGGTAAAGAGATCTAACCCGCCCTTTTGCAAAAAATGCTAAAAACGGTTGAAAGTAATGTCTAGAAAGAAGAGCCTTCTCCAAAACACGCGGGAGATGGAGAGGGAAGAGGTGAATAATGAAAAAGAGACAGACAGAACTATGAAATGGAAAGAGAGGATACAGGAACAAGTGAGATCCTCAAAAAAAGAGACGAGCTTTTTCAGCTCAAACCTCTTATTCTGAGAAAGAGCGGGAAGATAACAAAATAACATTTGCTTTAATTTCCTTAATTTATTTTTTTCCTTCCTTTTAAGCGAAGTACGTCCGTGATTCTGTTTTTTTCCACTGCTGTTGTTCCCATCTTCAATCAGAAAAATAAAAAATCCAAAATTTGTTTACTTTCTTATTTTGTCAAGTACTTTTGAGAGAAAAAAATGCTGTGTATGCTCACCTTTGTTGTGTGACACTAAATTTTTCGCTGGGTATAAAGTCACTTGAAAAAACCCTAGTGAGAAAAACTCAACATAACTTAAAAATAAAATGAAGTCATATGACAGCCGAGTATGAAGTCATCTCAGGTATGTCAATAATAATAACATGATCATTGGCTTTCATGATATGAAGACCTCAATTTACGCGCAATGTCCACTGCAAAATGCTTTCTCCAAGTGTTAAGAAAATAGTAATCACTCTGCTACTGTAGTTTCAGGTCAAATTTGAGAGCGCAATTGGTAAAACCTTCTAAATTTTTTGTCAAATATTTGTCAAAAATAGACCTAACTAAACAACATAAGAAAGCGAAAGGAGGGGAAATGTACAGAGACCACATGTTTGCTTAAGTGTATGTAACCCTAATTTGCTGAACTCCAAAGTGCTTAGGAAAGGTACAGGAGTGTTCATAATTTCGTACGATATGTACGTTTGCTACGGCGTCTCTACTGCAACGTGTGTTTTCTTGACCCTCTGTGTACTTTATGTGTACCTTCAGCAAAGTTAACCTCCCAATATGTAAATTTGGTGTTGAATGTACAATTGGCGTACTTTCTGGTACACCTCCAAAAGAAGTCACAAACTTGCGTACTTGCCGCTGGACCTCGAACTCTGATTCTAGAAGGGCAGTAAAAAATCCACATCGATCTGGGCGTAAGAATCGGCATGCCACATGGACAAGTTCTTGGCTTTCTGTAAAGCTGGAATATTTGAATGACACGTCTCAAACGGAGAGGCGGTAGAATAGAAGCGAATAACGAATCTTCGAATGTGGGATTTTCCTTCGTGGCACGGCCACAGACAATGGATGGATCACAAACGCCTAGTACGGATTTCAAGGCGTCAATATTGGGATATGATTCTTAGCGTGAGGTTGAGATTGTCGTATCAGACTGACCTACAAAATTCGTACCCTGTGACGAGGCGTTTACGTAAATATTAGCAGATCGATACATTCTCTTTTGCGATTGGTGTAGTAAGTACAGTACACCGTGAATCGTTATTAGCATTTATAATTTAATAGTGCTGATAATAATTAGTGTTGTTAATGCTAATTTGGGTTTTGCAAACTTTCAAAAAAAAAGTTTAATTGTAATTGATCCATAATGCTGATTTAGGGCACTTTCCCATGTGCTAAAGTTACAGTTATTTTCTGTCGTTTTCCTTTGTAACTTGGAAAAAAAGGGAAAAATCTGCAGCCGTACCAAAAAAATCAAGTTACCACCGTACAAGTTACGTTCCATTAAAACTTTACCTGTACCGCAGTTTGTCGTCTGTCGCGATTCAGTTTATCGTTTAGCGAGTTTCGACCCACTTTCAGATCATCTTCAAACTTTAGTAAAATCACCTCGCGAGGTGATTTTAAATGAAGTTCCACGACGTGGCCGAATATGCATATGATTTAGCACGCGGTGGAGGTTTTTGATAAAAAATTTCCTAAAAAAAAACAGACTGCACGTTTACAGCCTGTACGTACTTTTTTCTGTGCACCCTTTTCCGTACAGAGGCAGTGGAGGGGTCTCGACCAACGGACGCCATTTCGCAAAAGCGAAGTCCGTGAAAGGGCCTCTCTCTCTCTCCCTCTCCCACTAACGCTTATATCTCACGATTCTTGCAATGAAAAATGGCAAGAAAGGTATCAAATGAAAGATCTATGAAAACGATTTCTTTTGACTATCTTTGAGCGTATTTTGATGGCAAGTAGAGTAGGAAAAGACAAAAAACAACAATCGGAAAATCATGGCGGAAAGTTTTAGAAATTGTGACGTGGGCGTTGTGATAGTTGAGCGTGACGCGCGTGACGTCACAATGTAACAAACCCTAAACAACTGCAATACCTCCACGTCGACAATGTGGCGTGCAGATATTTTTGAAGTGACAGAAACTGTTCAACGTGCGGGTGGACGTCTGAAATCGAAATTGAGTGGAAGTTTCGCAACATTTTGTGTACCGTTTATGTGTCACATGTTTCGTACACGTCTACGCTTGTCACTTTTTGAAGTAACAAGTTATTTACGATTACATCGGAATGCTCATAAAGATGTACGGAGAATCTTCGCTAGAAACAAAGTTACATGGGAAAGTGCCCTTAGGTACACAGGATCTGCCGTAATTATATACACAGTAAAATAGGTAAAAGTACAAAATCTGACAATCCGTACATCATCGCGTCCTTTTACTATAATTAATCATAATTATAATTTGGGTTTCCGGGTTAATACTTAATAATTAATACGCCGTTCATATTATACACTAAAATAGGTACGAGTACAAAACCATTTATTCTAAGCGCAGTTCTGTATGCAACCGGCATAAGTTAATTACAATTTAGGTACGATATTTCGTAATGAAGTACATTGTTGTACTAACAAACACCTTCCGTACACCTCACTATTCAAGAAATGAGTACATCATAATCGTTAACGCTAATTTACAAGAACCGTGATTAACGTCATGGAAAAATTATATTTGTTAATTATATTTCAGGTTTCAAGGTCAAAATTTAGGGGTGCCGATATAGAGTACATAAGGCTAATAACGATTCGCGGTGTATTGTACAACAAAGGTCGCAAACGGTCAACCGAAACCGTAACCGACCGTTAACCGACCGCCCGCGTCGAGTCCGGAACGGATTCAGCTGCCAAATTTGGGGGGTCGGGCGGATTCGAGCGGGTGATTCACGAAAAAAAAAAGTTGGTTACGGTTGGGTAAGCAAAAAACGAAAAAAATTGAAGGTTTTGTAATGTCAATACTATCCAACATTATTCTACTTTGTACTCTTGGTATCGTGGAAGGTATAAGGGAGATACACCACTAATTTTGTACTTATTCGGGTACAAGCGGGTACGGGTATCGCTAGAAATCGAGTTTCGGTTAATTTTTATTTTCGTAAACGCGTTTCGGGTAATGGTTAGCAATTTTGGAGTGTGAAATAACCCGGTCGGGCGTCGGGTACTCAAATTTTGAAAAAAAAATGGTAAGTTTCAATTATCTAAAATTTTAACTTTTGCCACCTTTGCTGTACAGTCTTTTGTCTAAACTCTAAAGGACTGCGGTGTTTTGTATCGTAGTGTCTTCTCAATAACCGGTATGTACCTTTTTTTACCAACCGATAATCGTTATACCGGATCGATATATTGTTAAGGGAATATTTTAGCGTTGTATATCGGTTCAACACTCGTCGCGATAGAACCGATACCGTTACTTATCGGTTATCGAACGGTGAGGGGTTCGGTATATCGCTCCATAAAGTGTAAAAAATATAGAATACTTCATCGTCGTACTTCGTACAATACATTATTATATTATTATATTTAATACTTTATATAGCGTAACGTGTCACGCATGTCAATCCGTCCCGTACTTTCAAACAAATAGTACAAATGTACGGTCTGAACCGTATAGTTATCAAGACCAATTTTTATTGATAATGTTTTGCAATGTATCGGTTTTCATAACGATAAATTCCGTTACGGATGTACTGGATCAATATATCGCTTATCGGTAGGTCAAAAAAAGGTACATATCAATTATCAGCAAATGGCTAACGACACACAACAATATAATCATTGATGAGGATTACTAATATGTCACAATAAATTTATTCGAGCCATAAATAACAACTCTTCCTCCGTATTGTGGTACATCGTCACTAAACTGCGTACTCGTTTCTTACTTTATTTGAGTATTCCGTATGGTGATATGTACCACCCCGGCACCCCTCCAAACCGATGTTATTGGCGATCAATTTCGTTGGTCTCGAAGCAATAAATAGGGATCCTGAAATTCTGTGACCTCCATTGGTACACAAAATGTCCAGCTTATATGAAGCCTCTAGGATAATATTTGCAGTTTTGACTTTGGAAATGAATAAGTGCCACCTTGGCACGCAAAAAACTCTGACCGACTACACCCCTGTGTAGCCTGGACTCCCCTGAGTCCGTAGCAAAAAGAATCACTGAATTTGCTCACCCGAGCATTAAGTTATGGCTGTTCAAAGACACCATATTTGTACAGATGGCCTCTGGGAGAGAGAGGACTTTTCAATATTTTTCTAAGTCCTAAAAACTCCTAATAGCAATTATAAACCAATAAAAAACCATTACCCTAATTATCGTACATATAAAGTACAAAAGCCGTCGTACTTTATTTACGGAAATATTTGGCACCACTCCCCGTCTGCCACGTGGCTTTATAGGTCAACGTCATTCTGTCCTTTTTCCTTTTCCGGCGTCCAATAGGATGATGCCACGTGTCGTTTCCTCCCATTTCGCCGAACTTCTCCCAGATAGGTTTTCCGGCATCTCGGCACTCATGCGTGCCGTCCGTTCTTTTACGGCGACCGATTTCCGCCGTTGGATCTGACGGCGCGCCGAATAAATGTTGACCGTTGAATTTCACCGGTCAATGTTCCGTGTTGACCGTTGAATTTCGACGGTCAATATTCCGTGTTGACCGCGTGAAATTCGTTCTCGCTTTGTGAGCCGTCGATCGCAACATTTAATTTCGTCCGTTGAAAATTAAATGTTTGTTTCATTAATTTCGTGCGGTACTGCATTTCGTGCGGTACCACACGTTCCATGTAGGGTTTCGTTTCCTAGGATGTTAAATGGAATATGCAGTAGATATAACTTTAAATAAACATCAAATACAAAGTATGTTACGTTTCATCAAGACCTAACGGATAAGGCGGATGCCTAGGCCGTACGGTTCTTCACCGGAGGAGACAGGATCAAATCCTGTCTGGGACATTGTTACTTTTGCAGGAGCCATATCTCATGTCTGTCTTCTCATCTGTCTAAGGCAGACATGGCTGCCAGTCAGTTCTCAGTGACTACGACAAGTATGAGAAATGCGTGGACATTGTTACTTTTGCAGGAGCCATATCTCATGTCTGTCTTCTCATCTGTCTAAGGCAGACATGGCTGCCAGTCAGTTCTCAGTGACTACGACAAGTATGAGAAATGCAGGACCCAAAAAGATAAAATATAAAATACCATTTTTCAACATTTACAATGTGCGTAATATGCGCACGAGACATCTATGAGTTTTAGTAACCACGGACGCATGAGAATATGCGCTCTAAAAAGGGGATGAAATCGGGCTGTCAAAAATCACGTTTGCACGTACTCGTCCGACAACCACGTTTCGATTGTGTGAACGTACAATTTGTGTACGATTTGTCAGATTGTGTACAAGTACCTATATTAGTGTAAACATATTTACAGCGAGTATTTTTTCTTTTGAAAAACCCAAATTAGGATTAGTAAACAGTTATATATATATATATATAGATTTTTAGTTTCCAAATTCCTAATTAGCGTTAATAACTGTAATTATTCCTATACTCTAAAAATACATGTACGCTAATAACGATTGGTGGTGTACAGTACACCGCCAATCGCTATTAGAGTATATAACGCTAGTTCGGTGCCCCTAAATTTTGACCCCAATACCTGAAATAGAATTAATAACACTATTTAAGTACGTGGACCATAATCTGCCACGTCTCAGGCACTAAATTAGAATCAATAACGCTATTTAATCCTTGACTCTAATAGCGATTGGCGGTGTACAACACAGTACACCGTGAATCGTTATTAGCGTAATTTATGCTATTTAAGGCACCATTGTTTTCAAATTCTCAAATAGAATTATCTATATTATTTAGAAAAAAAACCCGAATTCCTAATTAGAGTAAACGATTTCGTTGAAAATTTCCAAAATTCTCGATTAGAGTAAATAACGTAATTATTCCTATACGCTAAAAAAACTTGTACGCCAATAACAATTCAAGGTGTACAGTACAGTAAAG
Source organism: Zygnema cylindricum (assembly GCA_037447655.1). Taxonomy (NCBI): domain Eukaryota; kingdom Viridiplantae; phylum Streptophyta; class Zygnematophyceae; order Zygnematales; family Zygnemataceae; genus Zygnema; species Zygnema cylindricum. The sequence continues at coordinate 267,122 of JBBHKE010001178.1, forward strand.
ATGTTTGGAAAGTCCTCAGTCTTGCATTCCTCTCAAAGAAACTCTACCCGACGAGGAGGGCAACTAAAGCGATTTAGAAAACGCTTTCATATCGTGTTTCTATTGGTCAATTTTGTTTTCATTCCTTTATTTCTCATTTTTTCTTTTTTTTCAGTTTGTTAGAGAGGTCAGCCTCCTACAAATTTCTAATTAGTAGACTGACGGTTGCGTACAGTGTATCAATGTATTTGGCCAATCGGTTAATCTTTTCTGCGTCGACGTGTACAAAATGACAGACTTATCGTACCTTGATGGGTACGGTGATTATATTTTAGATTTTGATACGACTTCGGTTTGCGAACAAATCTACAACATCATTCAAATATTCACATAACCGCAAGTGAGAACGAACTTAGTGGAGACAAATAGCATTGTACTTGTCGAGAAACGTGGCAATGTTGCACATAAAGCGGAGTCCACTTCAAATCTCAGTGAATCTGTACAATTTTGCAAGAAGACAAGGTTGAGTACACTACACCGCCAATCGTTATTAGCGAAGAAGTTTGATTAGAGCATAATAATAATTACAGTGGTGTACGTTATTTAAGAATTTGAAAATTTTGGAAAAAATCATACATTCTAATTGTTTGATTATGGTAATTTGCAGTGTTGGTTATCGGGTAGTTTCATATCGCGATAGTTTTGATATTCCATATATCAAATATGGATCGAGCAAAGTCTTCGATATATCGTACAGCGACCAACATAAATTATCGCGATATATATCCCAAAAAAAGGGGTGCCCGTACAGGTACCGTACAGGTAAGTACAGTATACATGTTTGGCCAGAATGATATCTTGCTTTGCTAAGTCATAGACTCTATACCCCTTAACATCCTCATCATATCCCACAAAATATCTAGGTTTTCCCTTAACATCAAGTTTCCAGTTTTTCTTATCCGTATCTAGACTGTAAACTTGGCTACCAAATACTTTAAGGTGAGAGAAATCCGGTTTCCTTCCAACCCATCTCTCATAAGGTGTCATCCTTTTGACTGCTGAGGTAATGACTCTATTCTTAATGTAGTTGGCACAGTTCATGGCTTATTCCCAAAATCTATTTCCTATGTTCTTGTCAGCCAACATACTACATACACTGTCTCCTAGTGTCCGGTTTAGCCTCTCTGCTACCCCATTTTGTTCCGGATTATGTGGTAGAGATTTCTGGTGCTGAACTCCCTCATCTCTTAAGTATTCCTCAAAATGGTTAGAGGTATATTCTCCCCCATTATCACTCCTTATTCTCTTAATGGGGGTTCCATGCAATTTCTCACTCCAAGCTTTATATTCTTTGAAGTAAGTTGGTGTTTCAAACTTTGTATTTAGGAAGTAAACTCTAGAGTACCTAGACGAGTCATCAGCAATTGTCAACATACACCTTTTACTTCCAACTGAGGGTACCTTTGCTGGTCCCCAGATATCTGTGTGGATTAAATCTAGTATCTATCTCCTCTATATGTGGCGGCTTTAGGAAAAGGAAGTCTGAAACTCTGAGACCTCCATAAGTCCTCAGAGTAGACAGCTTCCAAGAAGCCTCTAGGATAATCCTGACCCCTTTGTGTTTCAGCAAAAATAACTGCCACCCTGGCAGACAAAATCCCTGACCACCTGCACCCCTGTGAAGGCAAGACTCCCCTAAGTCGGTAGCAAAAATCTCTGAATTTGCTCCCCTGAGCAGTCAGTTATGGAGGGTCAAAGTTGACCTTTTGTACAGAAGCTCTCTGGGAGAGGGGGTCCTATCTTCTAATTTTTCTAAGTCATATCTCTCTCATAGACTCTATCTACTGATGTACGGAATCAATCAGAATTGAGTTCCGTACGCAAAAGTACAGCTGTCGGTGTACTTTAGGTACGGACATTGTACGACATGGCCTAAATGTCGACACATGTCATATCTGGATTCGGTGCCATAATCTCCGGAGATTCCACGATCCAACGGAATTTCGCCACGCGTCATCCGATGTGGCGATGGCCACAAACCGCCGAAATCTTCCTCTGCGATCTCGGCGCTAATCCCGGCCGTCCGATTAAATTCGGATTTAATCGTAGCCGTAATAAATACATGCGCGGTATTTGTTTCACTTACGAAACAAATGCGCGGTATTGATTTTTGTCCGTACCGTAATTTCACCTGTCAATGTTCCGTGTTGACCGTTGAATTTCGACGGTCAATATTCCGTGTTGACCGCGTGAAATTCGTTCTCGCTTTGTGAGCCGTCGACCGCAACATTTAATTTCGTCCGTTGAAAATTAAATGTTTGTTTCATTAATTTCGTGCGGTACTGCATTTCGTGCGGTACCACACGTTCCATGTAGGGTTTCGTTTCCTAGGATGTTAAATGGAATATGTTGTAGATATAACTTTAAATAAACATCAAATACAAAGTATGTTACGTTTCATCAAGACCTAACGGATAAGGCGGATGCCTAGGCCGTACGGTTCTTCACCGGAGGAGACAGGATCAAATCCTGTCTGGGACATTGTTGCTTTTGCAGGAGCCATATCTCATGTCTGTCTTCTCATCTGTCTAAGGCAGACATGGCTGCCAGTCAGTTCTCAGTGACTACGACAAGTATGAGAAATGCAGGACCCAAAAAGATAAAATATAAAATACCATTTTTCAACACTCCCCTTATTTTCTAGTCTATCTTTTCTTTCAGTCCACACTTCTCCCTACAAAATTTTAATTTGGGAGAAGGAACCGGCTTAGTCATCATATCTGCTACCATCTCTCCATCCGGTCTATACTCCAAACTAATTATTTTATTCTCTACCTTCTCTCTAACAAAGCTCAAACGGATATCCATATGCTTTGCTTTAAAGTGATGTTTTGGATTTGCTGCAATTGCAATCGCAGCTTGATTGTCACAAAATACTTTTTGCACTCCGCTCTTCATATATCCTAATTCTTGTAGCAAAGATTTTACCCAATCAATTCTTTCACAGCCGAACAAGAGGCCATATACTCAGCCTCCATGGTGGACTGAGCAATTACATTTTGTTGCTTGCTGCTCCAACAGCAAGCCCCATTCCCAACATACAACACATACCCAGAAGTACACCTTCTCATCGGAGCATCCCCATAACTGGCATCACTACAAGTGGTGATGTCAGTATTATACCCTCCCAAATGCAACCACAAATCTCTTGTTCCTATCAAGTACCGCATGACCCTTTTGGCCGCTTCCCAATCTTTCTTCCTAGGATCATTCAGACTCCTACTTAATACTCCCATAGCTGCTGCAATATCAGGACGAGTATTGTTCATAAAATAGATCAAACTACCGACAACCTGTCTGTATGGAATAGTTTGCATGAACTTGCTTTCCTCAGGTCCTAACTCATTATCCAAGATCAAGACTCCCTCTTCTGAGCTCCCTTCATTACCCTTCTTTAAGTCCATGGGAGTCGTACAACTATTTGCTTTATCCATCTGAAATTTTTCAAGCATATTCCCTATTGCTTCCTTTTGAGTTAGTCTAATTGTTTTCTTCTCTCTATCTCTTTCCATCTGAATTCCCAAAATGTACTTTGCCTCTCCCAAGTCCTTCATTTCAAATCTACTCTTTAGATCCTTTTTCAGCCTATTAATTTTCACCATTGATTTACTCAAAACAAGCAAATCATTCACATAGATAGCAATGAAAATTATACCTTCCTCATCCTCAAATAGATAGATGGAATGATCCGAACTGATTCGGATATATCCCAAACTCGTCAAAAACTCGTCCAACTTCTTGTTCCATTGACGTGGAGCTTGCTTAAGTCCATAAAGAGACTTTATCAATCTGCACACCTTACTTTCTTCTCCCTTTTCAACAAATCCTTCCGGCTGTCGCATGAAGATCTCTTCTTCTAATTCCCCGTGTAAGAAAGCGGTTTTGATGTCCATCTGGTGTACTTCCATGTCTTCCGCTGCCGCTAAACTAAGTAGAATCCGGACGGAGGGAAATCTAACAACCGGAGCGAAGGTCTCCTCATAATCGATTCCCTCCTTTTGTGTGAACCCCTTTGCCACTAATCTGGCTTTGTATCGCTCAATGGTGTTATCAGGATTTAGTTTCAACTTAAATACCCACTTACATCCTATCGGCTTTCTGTCCGGAGGGCAATCTACCAACTCCCATGTGTTTGCTTCCAAAATGGAAGCCATCTCATCATTAATGGCTGTCACCCATCTACTACTTTCCGGACTATTAATTGCCTCAGAGTAAGTCTGGGGTTCGCTAAAATGTGACATCTTAGTTACCTTGTTGTTCACTTGCCTCTCTTGAAGTCTCTTGCTACTTCTCCTTCCTCCTTCAAACTCTGATGCTGGGATGGAAGGTAATCTCGGATTTCTCCGAACGACTTCATCTTCTCCCCTATCCGTGGAGTCCATCTCCGGACGTTCATCATCTGTTTCCTGTCTTTCCTCGGGTTGAATTGGAAGTAGTGTCTCTAAGAGAGGATCACTCTCGATCAGATTTTTCTCTTTCTCTGCAAGATCAGGCTGAACCGGAGTTCGGTTAGAAGAATCTGAATCTAACTCAATTTCTGATTCAATTCTAATTTTGACCGGTTTAGTGTACTTAAAGGGATCTATGGACTTTCCTTCGTCCATAACTACCAAGTGTTTTACTAGAATTATGTCTTCTCTTCCGAGATCATAAACTCTATACCCCTTTACATTTTCATCATACCCAAGTAAGTATCCCGGCTTTCCTCTAGCATCTAACTTCCAATCAGATTTTTCTGTGTTTAGGCTAAACACTTGACTTCCAAACACCTTTAAGTGTGAAATATCAGGTTTTCTCCCGGTCCATCTTTCATAAGGTGTTTGGCCTTTTACGGCCGAGGTAAGGACTCTATTTTTGAGATAGTTAGCACAATTCATAGCCTCTGCCCAAAAACTTTTCATTATCCTTTTATCCGTCAACATACTACGAGCACTATCACTTAATGTCCGATTTAGTCTCTCGGCTACACCGTTTTGTTCTGGATTCTTTGGGACAGTCTTTTGGTGTTGAACCCCTTCCTCTTTCAAGTAATCCTCAAACTCATTAGAAGTGAATTCTCCCCCATTATCACTTCTCACTCTCTTTATAGGTGTCTCATGAAGCTTTTCACTCCAAGCTTTATACTCTTTAAAATAAGCCGAAGCCTCAGATTTGTTTTTCAAGAAGTATACTCTAGGGTATCTAGACCAATCATCAGTGATAGTAAGCATAAATCTTTTCCCTCCAACTGATGGCACTTTGGCCGGTCCCCATATGTCAGTGTGAACCAAATCTAAAACCTTTTCACCCTTATATGTTGCGGCTTTTGGAAAAGGCAATCTGTGGGCTTTTCCTTGAGCACACCTACTACAATCATCCAAAGTCTCATTATCTCCAAAGTGTATGCCCTCAACTACACCCATTTTCTTCATTTCCTTCAATCTATCTAGATGCACATGTCCCAATCTTTTATGCCACATCATCAAATCACTTACACCAGCATAGTAAACCCCCGTCTTTCCATTACTCAAATTCAGCCTAAACATTCCTTGGCTACCCTTTTCAGCTGTGAAGTACACTTCATTCTCATAGCTAGCAACAAAGACTCCTTTCTTAGTACTAGTCTCAAAACCTTTATCATCTAAGACCGACGTAGAGATAAGATTCTTGTTTAACTCTGGGATAAAAAGAACATCAGAGAAAGTGACTATGGATGCCTTTCCATCAACTAAGACTCTCAGATCCACAGATCCCACTAAATTAGTGGTGACTATTCTCCCATCCCCGTACTCTATCTCTACAGTAGGGATCTTTCTCATTTTGGTAAACAATGGTTTTTCTCTACACATATGCATAGAGGCTCCTGAATCAATAATCCATCCTTCTTCTGGAGCTTCTCTTACTCCACCGAAAGCACACTTTTGCCTCCTTGGAATCTCTAACTCACCTTTCACCTCCAGCTCCTCGTTGAGGAGGAGTTCTCCATCGTCCTCATCGGAGTCCTCTCCAATGACTTGTGTTGCCACAAATGCCTTCTTTTTCTTTGCGGCTGGTTTTCCGGCATGTTCTTCCTTCAATCTCAGCTCTGTCAGTTTAGTACACTCCGCCATGTAATGTCCCGGCTTCTTACAAAAGTGACAAAGCCCCTTCGGAGGCCTCGATCCAGATCCTTCCGATTGATTTCCTCTTCCTCCTCCACCAAAGTTTCCATAAGGTTTCTTGGAATCCTTATCTCCCCAATTAGTTCCTACAGCCAACGCCTGAACACTCTTTCCTCCTCTTCGAATCTCAATTGTGTTTTCTCGAACCAAAATCATTCCCACAACGGAGTTCCAGATCCATCGATGATCTGGCAAGTCCTGAACCCTATTAACAATGTTTTCATAATCATCTGGGAGTTTCATCAACAAAGTATTCACCTTCTCTTTCTCGGTCTCCCTTTTCCCTGCACTCTCCAACTCCATAAATAACCCGGCCAAGTCATTACAAAAATCTAACATCTTTCCCCCTTTGTACACATATGCTTGTACCTTTTGACCTGCCAGCTTCTGTTGTTGAATCGTACCACTCTTGTAAATGCTGACAAGGGCCTCCCACAACTCGTTTGCCCTCTCCACATGAAGATGAGGTGTAGCCACTGCTTGGGTGAGACGCCCGAGAATAAAATGAGTCGCCACGGTATTGTTGAAATCCCAGATTACACTATCATTTTCCTCGGTTTTCTGAACATCTGCTGCCAAAACCGATCCAGTAGGCATCGGTGTGAGTTCTCCTTCCCCTTCTCCTTCCCTATGTCCGACACGATGCTTTCTCCAACATCCTCTTCCACCTCTACCTCCGCAGATCCTCCTGTGAACCGAGATCCTTCAAATCCTGGTGGAACTCCCAATTTTGCGGATGGCCGACGCACACGACCACTCACAATGCCCCATAGTCGTTTTTCAACCAGTGCACCCTTTATCGTGGTTTCCCAATAAATGGACCCTGTTCCATTAAAAATGGGCACCCTAGAGGGTGGGCCCATAACCTGAAATTCTGTGACCTCCATTGGTCCACAAAATGTCCAACTTATATGAAGCCTCTAGGAAATATTTGCAGTTTTGACTTTGGCAATGAATAAGTGCCACCCTGGCACGCAAAAAACTCTGACCGACTACACCCCTGTGTAGCCTGGACTCCCCTGAGTCCGTAGCAAAAAGAATCACTGAATTTGCTCACCCGAGCATTAAGTTATGGCTATTCAAAGACAGCATATTTGTACAGATGGCCTCTGGGAGAGAGAGGACTTTTCAATATTTTTCTAAGTCCTAAAAACTCCTAATAGCAATTCTAAACCAATCAAAAACCATTACCCTAATTATCGTACATATAAAGTACAAAAGCCGTCGTACTTTATTTACGGAAATATTTGGCACCACTCCCGGTCTGCCACGTGGTTTTATAGGTCAACGTCATTCTGTCCTTTTTCCTTTTCCGGCGTCCAATAGGATGATGCCACGTGTCGTTTCCTCCCATTTCGTCGAACTTCTCCCAGATAGGTTTTCCGGCATCTCGGCACTCATGCGTGCCGTCCGTTCTTTTACGGCGATCGATTTCCGCCGTTGGATCTGACGGCGCGCCGAATAAATGTTGACCGTTGAATTTCACCGGTCAATGTTCCGTGTTGACCGTTGAATTTCGACGGTCAATATTCCGTGTTGACCGCGTGAAATTCGTTCTCGCTTTGTGAGCCGTCGATCGCAACATTTAATTTCGTCCGTTGAAAATTAAATGTTTGTTTCATTAATTTCGTGCGGTACTGCATTTCGTGCGGTACCACACGTTCCATGTAGGGTTTCGTTTCCTAGGATGTTAAATGGAATATGCAGTAGATATAACTTTAAATAAACATCAAATACAAAGTATGTTACGTTTCATCAAGACCTAACGGATAAGGCGGATGCCTAGGCCGTACGGTTCTTCACCGGAGGAGACAGGATCAAATCCTGTCTGGGACATTGTTGCTTTTGCAGGAGCCATATCTCATGTCTGTCTTCTCATCTGTCTAAGGCAGACATGGCTGCCAGTCAGTTCTCAGTGACTACGACAAGTATGAGAAATGCAGGACCCAAAAAGATAAAATATAAAATACCATTTTTCAACAGATCCCTCACCGTTCAATAAGCAATAATAAAGGTTATTAAAGTTATCGCGGAAAACTTACCCGATACTCAACACAATGAGTAGTATACCGCGAATCGCTATTAGTAGTGTTGGGTATCGGGTAGTTTCATATCGCGATAATTTCGATATTCGATATATCGAATATCGATCGAGCAGATTCCTCGATATATCGTACCGGGACCAACATAAATTATCGCGATATATATCGCAAAAATTGCATATCCGTACAGTCAGAGTACGGAAAACCGTACGAAAAAGAGTACGGAGAATCGTATGAAAAATCGTACGGGCATTGTGGCCCCCCCCCCCCCCCCCCCCCCGGGGGGGGGGGGGGGGGGGGGGGGGGGGTTTGAAAAAAATTGGTAAAATTTTCATTTTCGATATATCGTCGATACGATATATCGGCAATATATCGGCAATATATCGCGATAATTTGAAATTCGATATATCGAAGCGATATATCGAATATCGGGTACATGAAATTCGATATATATCGAATATCGGCAATGGGTCCTCGATACCCAACACTAGCTATTAGCGTTGACAAATATTTAGTGTTAAAAAAAAATAAGTGTGATTAACACTAATTGGGAATTTAGGGATCTTCAAGGAAATCAATCACTCTAATTTGGTTTTTAGGGTTTTTTAAATCACTCTATTTGAGAATTTGGGTAAAAAATTAGGTGAAACGTTTCACATGAAAGCACCAAACAGAGTGATCACACCAACAGGTCAAAAATGCAAAAACTAGTCTGCCATTGCTTTGATAGTACTTGACTGTGATACATAAAATAATCTAAGTCCTGCAAGTTATACTCAGAGAGTTCACTACTGAATGTACGGAGGCATACCAGCCGTAATGTATCTACTATAATAAACTAATTAGCCAAAAGGACAAACCTTTGTTGTACAGACTATTTACACCGCAATCTTCGTATGTCAGAAAACCAAGCTACCGCTAAGCAACTACTAAGCTACCACTATCGTACAGTCATCATGACTCGAAATCTATCCTAATCATATTATCCGCAGCTACGCTAGCTGCGATGGCTGCGCTGTCCGTACGGATCATAAAAATAGCCGCATTTGCGTTGACTTAACTGCGTCGCAGCTCCGCCGTATCGGCGACACCTATTTCAATATTTTGTTTATTCCATATCGGATCGCTTCGCGATCCGCCATCCATTTCTTGGTGCCTGTTCACGCCACTTTAATCACATCCGTACGTTCGCTCCCCCGATCCGTGAATCTATTCGAGCCTCCGTATTAAATCCACTTAGCAGTTATGCACAAAATGTCTCGTACGCACGAAACTAACTTTTCAAAATAACACTCCCCTAAAAATTTAGTTTTGTGCACCCAGAAAAATATGCAGCGTGTAATGCTATGTTGTTACGCTGCGCTAGTTTGATATCGCAGCGCAGTAAAAGTGCAGCGTGTATTGCTATGCTGCTACGCTGCGCTAGTTTGACATCGCAGCGCAGTATGAATACAAAGTGCCGCGTGTACTGCTATGCTGCCATGCTGCACTAATTTCGACATCGCAGCCCTAGCAGCCGCTCATTTTTACCCTTAACTTCTTCCTCATAGCCTCATCTACTGAGACTACAACTTTCAAACTCAACACTCCCCTAAAGCTTTAAGCTCAGTAGTCCATTCTGTATGCATATATATCTACTCTAACAAAAACAAGAATGTAAAAATATTTAGAGATTAAAAATTATCTTTCACAACCTCCACCACTGATCATTCAAAAATTTAGCAAGACCAACACATCGCCATTGCTTATGCTGACGTCGCCGTTTCCCATCCTTTGCCTTCTTGAAACCTACCACCTTGGAACATTTGTCCTGTAACAACTCCCTCTCTGCCATAAACGCCATACTGTCCCTTCACTAATGCTATAACACTCTCCTGTAAATTTGAATTTCCACTCGTAATCGTCACTTAGCCATGTTATCAGATTTGTTGAAAATCTATTTTGTACACACTTTTATCAAATAATTGCTGCATATTCTCTACTGTTAGATACTTCCACGCCATCCATTTTCTTAAGTATATGTTATTGACGCTACAGTACCAAATTCCAATAAAGTTTCTTGATACGTCGCTCAAGTCTCCCCATTTTCCCGTCACACATTCTCTCAGTGTTCCCGGTTGCGCTCTTCGTTGTGGTCGATTTTGTGACATGTTTCTTCTCCAACCGTTTTTCCACCGCAATCTTCGTATGTCAGAAACCAAGCTACCGCTAAGCAACTACTAAGCTAACACTATCCTACAATAATCATTACTCGAAATCTATCCTATTCATATTATCCGCAGTGTCGTGCATGAGAGGCAAGCAAGCAAACATGCATCACAACCAGCAAAGTCATGCTCACAAACATGCACAACAACGAAAATAAATATGAAAAGTCAAAAAATATATACACCGTGAGAAGGAATAAAAATGAAAATGACCCAAAAAAATAAAGGGAAGAATACTCCCCTAGAGTGAAGTGAACCCAATATGCTAAGCCAGGAGGTAGCCACTAGGCTCTCTGGTCTTTATCACATTCCCTACAAGAGTTATCCCGTTACGACAGCAAAGCAAGAAATATTCCAACCGGAACAAGGGAAAATCCAAATCCGATCAAAAATATACTCCTTTCAAGCCAACCGAAATACAAACAAGACAAAAACACACAACCAAACCGTCAAGCTGCCCGAGGAAAGCACAGCAAGGTACATATGTGCTCCCCCACGATCTCCAATTCCACAAATCCACCAAAAGACCAAGTTTGGAGGGAAACCTTCCGGACGTGGCCTTAGGCCGTGTGGATTAAAAACGTGGGCAGAAATAAAAAGGGAAATATTCTTAACCTATCTAGCCTCTACAGCTAGCTAGCAAGGAGAAGAAACACACGTGGGCAATCGAAGAGAGCAAGAGAAAAGCTCCGCCGCCAAGAGAAAATTCTTGTCCAAAAGCTAAATTCTCTAAGTCTGAGAATTAGGCTAAGTAAGAGCTACACTAGGCCTAAGCAAAATTAGCCTACGTCTAGTCTACTTTACATGCATGAAACTACTAAAGATGTTGGCCAATAGGCGGCCAAATCGTTTGCCGTACGCTGACAAAATCCACTGTCCAAGGGTAAAAACCCTCCCTAACTACATGTGCGCGCGAACCTACATGGGTTCGCGACTTAAATAAATACAAGGTATCGAAACGACGCCGATACTACCACGAATCGCGATTCGGCGCCAAACGATACTTCGCGTTGATACTCCTGAAATTGCGTGCATACGCACGAAACGAAACATATTGCACGAAACGAAAAACATCGCACAAAATATTTCCGAAAATCGCGATGCGTCGCCAAAACGATACTTCACGTCCATACTTCGAAAATAGCATACCTGCGCACGAAATAAAACATATCGCACGGAATTAGTACTATTCAACGAAACGTGCACGCGAATCGCGTACACGTCATAAATAAATGAATCGGCGTAAAATCGCACGTGCGAACGAAAATTATATATGCGTGCGAAAATCGTGCGTGCATGCATTAAATCGTGCGTGCATGCATGAAATCGCGCGTGCATGCATAAAATCTCGCGCGCGTGCCCAAAACCGTGCGTGCGCGCGGAATACTGCGCGTGCATGCAAGAAAACCGCGCGTGCGTGCAAAATACCGCGCGTGCGTGAGAAATACTGCGCGTGCGTGATAAATACCGCGCGTGCATGCAAAATACTGCGCGTGCATGCATTATATCGTGCGCGCGGGAAACCGACACGATGCGGCATGACAGCAGCTGCGCTGGCTGCGCTGTCTGTACGGATCATAAAAATAGCCGCAGCTGCGTTGACTTAACTGCGTCGCAACTCCGCCGTATCGGCGACACCTATTTCAAATTTTTGTTTATTCCATATCGGATCGCCATCCATTTGTTAGTGCGTGTTCACGCCACTTTAATTACATCCGTACGTTCGCTCCCCCAATCCGTGAATCTATTGGAGTCTCCATATTAAATCCACTTAGCAGTTACGCACAAAATGTCTCGTACGCACGAAATTAACTTTTCAAAACAACATTTTTTAGCCTGTTTGCTAACATAATGTTAACAAGTAGTCTATGTACATAGTAATTTTGTAGGTGGTTGGCTACATTTCGAAGAGATTTAATAGTTCAATTACATTTTGGGTACCATGTGGTGATATATTAATGTGGTTTTGTTTTCATTCACATACGTTTGGGTTCGCCATTTTTTTGAGATTGCGTACCGTCATCTATTATTGGTTAGATGAAATGTAATATTGCCTTTAACTTTGTATTGGGTTGTATTTGGGTTTGGTATTTTGGTAGCGTTTAATTGCTTAATCTATCTAGTTTTGATTTTTTTATGTGTTATTATGCTCAAGTGTTTCACATTTATGGTCTTTTGTCGCTAACTTAGGGGATACATACTTCGTGCCTTGGTTTTGTTAGCACCTAAAATTGAGAGCTATTGCGGAGCAAACAAAGGTTCGACGAACAAACAAAAGGCTTAAAAAAAAATGTTAGGTGCGTAGCCATGAAAAAGTTGTACTGGGGGGAGGGCAAAAGCAACACTTATAATGTTGATCCTTTATTCTTCCACAATTTTAATGTTTTGTGCTTGGGCCACAAGGTCCTTATAATTAGCGACTTACGCCATCGAGCATTAGAGAGCCCGGGGGTCGCCCGCTTTGCCTTTTCGTTCGAAGTATCTTCGGACCTTCGTCACCCTTCGTGCTTATAATACACAGTTTTTTTACATATTTACAATGTCATGCATACCTTTTGTATTCTACGTTATTTCAATTTTTTTGTCCCTCCTACATTGCTTGCGCCTAACACCGCAATCCCTCAAAAAAGAGATTAATTATTGCCCTACGCCCGCTTATGTTTTGCTTAGGCCACAACATCTGTGGCCTTTTAAAAAGGGGAATTAAATAATGGCCTACGCCAACTTCTACATCATTTGCGCCTCGAACGTAAAATCTTTGTGAAAACCAAAGTGCACAACACCTTGGGCTACGGCACGACTGGCGTTGGTTATTGTGCCAACACTGTCGAATGTGAATTAGAAGCGCATGCCTTTGTAGTTCATTTCTTTTGGTTGTTCTTCTAACGTCACATCTTCACGCATAAACCTTGGTCTGACACGCATAACTTTGGGGTGGGGTAACTTGGGATTGGCTCCAAAGCGGTCGGCCAGACGCAGATTGCACAAGGCGGGTTAACACCTAAGTCATTTGGGCGCAAACACAAAGCTCAAAAAGCTTCTTAATGCGCACGCCTCTTGGTGTAGCCATTCCTTATATTCATTCATATTTAACCCCCCATGCATGTTAATACCTTTACACGATCCCATTGAAATCCCCCTTTTGTTACATATATCACCTTTCGACGTGCGCCCCCTCTCTATAAATGTTGCTCAAAGTCGTAAACCCTTCACAATCCTCTCTATTCGTCGTTTGATAAAGGGTAAATAATTGTATTCCAACAATTTTGTCGCTTATTTACGATTACCGAACCCACACGGTGAAAGAAGCGGTATCATGAGACGCATGAATGCGTAGCTTATAGCATATTCGGTTAATTTTACTTTATAAGTTGATCACCCCATCGCCTATCCGATTACTAGTTAACAATTTGAAATGGTGGTCAAACCTTTGTTCGATACCTTAAGGTCTGGCAACTTTAATACTTAGAGCAAACTCTAACATGATATCTCACAACATCTTGGAGTTGTTGTCAACTCTGTATTCCCCCCTATATTTTTTAGTGAACAAGTAGCACAACATCATAACACATTTTTTTATGTCTCTTCTTTGGATTTCTGTATTACTTCAGCGTGGAGTTGTTAGTGGTGCACAAAAACTAAACCGCGATGTCAAATTTTTATACACACGGATTGAATACCACTCTAAAATTAGTATATAGTCGCGTGATTGGCCTATCTCTTTCGCTTAAACCACACCTTTGACATTTTAGGATTGCTTTTGTCGTATGTGTTTTTAGGTTGATGTCGAAAATGTAACTCTGAGACCTCCATAAGTCCTCAGAGTGGACAGCTTCCAAGAAGCCTCTAGGATAATCCTGACCCCTTTGTGTTTAAGCAAAGATAACTGCCACCCTGGCAGACAAAAACGCTGACCAACTTCACCCCTGTGAAGACAAGACTCCCCTGAGTCGATAGCAAAAAGAATCTTTGAATTTGCTCCCCTGAGCAGTAAGTTATGGGGGGTCAAAGTTGACCTTTTGTACAGAAGCTCTCTGGGAGAGGGGGTCCTATCTTCTAATTTTTCTAAGTCCTATCTCTCTCACAGACTCTATCTACTGATGTACGGAACCAATCAGAATTGAGTTCCGTACGTAAAAGTACAGCCGCCGGTGTACTTTATGTATGGACATTGTACGACATGGCCAAAATGTCGACACATGTCAAATCCGGATTCGGTGCCATGATCTCCGGAGATTCTACGATCCAACGGAATTTCGCCACGCGTCATCCGATGTGGCGATGGCCACAAACCGCCGAAATCTTCCTCCGTGATCTCGGCGCTAATCCCGGCCGTCCGATTAAATTCAGATTTAATCGTGGCCGTAATAAATACATGCGCGGTATTTATTTCACTTCCGAAACAAATGCGCGGTATTGATTCGTAATCCGTACTATCATTCGTACCGGATCTATGCATCCCGTAAATCGTAACAGTTAAATGAATTATCGTACGTATTCTAATTTATATAATTATCAAACTACATATCACGTAATACTACTGCTAGATCTAACGGCTAAGGCTACCGGCTATTTCCTGTCTGCCGGCCGGTAGGTACAAGGATCAAATCCTGCCGCCGGCACATTCCTTTTAAATAAATAAATAAACCCTAGTATAAAATTCCCGTAAACCTCAGGATAGCCAAGGTAGCCATGGCTCTAGCTTCCTCTCCAATTTCTCAGTGACTGCGACAAGTTTGAGATTTGGAGAGAGAAGTTAGAGGTAGACTGCCTCGGCTTCTTTCTATATTTCTATTTAGACCTAGAAAATACTAATAAAACCATTAGTTTCTACACTCCCCTTATTTTCTAGTCAATCTTTAATTTCAGACCACACTTCTCCCTGCAAAAAATTAGCTTAGGGGAAGGCACAGGTTTGGTCATCATATCTGCTACCATCTCACTATCTGGTCTGTACTCTAAACTGATTATTTTGTTTTCTACTTTCTCTCTAACAAAACTGAGTCTGATGTCCATGTGTTTGGCTTTAAAATGGTGTTTAGGATTGGCAGAGATAGCGATTGCTGCCTGATTATCACAAAATATTTTCTGCACACCACTCTTAAGGTGACCAAGCTCACCAAGCAAAGACTTGACCCACATCAATTCTTTTACAGCAGAGCAAGAGGCCATACACTCAGCCTCCATGGTGGACTGAGCAATAACCTTTTGCTGTTTGCTACTCCAACAGCAAGCCCCATCACCCACATATAATACATATCCAGAAGTACATCTCCTCATCGGAGCATCACCATAACTGGCATCACTCCAAGTAGTGATGTCAGTATTCTCCCCACCCAAATGCAACCATAGATCTCTAGTTCCTACCAAGTATCTAAGGACTCTCTTAGCTGCCTCCCAATCCTTCTTAGTGGGAGCATTTAGACTTCTACTCAGCACTCCTACAGCTGCAGCTAAATCCGGCCGGGTACAATTCATAAAATAGATTAGACTTCCCACTACTTGCCTGTAAGGAATAGTCTGCATGAACTTCTGTTCATCAGGAGAAAATTCCTCGTCTAAGACTATGACTCCTTCTTCCTCACTCCCCTCACTTCCCTTCTTCAACTCCATCGGAGTTGTACAACTATTAGCTTTATCCATTTGAAATTTTTCAAGCATGTTCCCTATTGCTTCCTTTTGAGTCAATCTTATAATTTTCCTTTTTCGGTCTCTCTCTACTTGAATTCCCAAAATATATTTTGCTTCCCCCATATCCTTCATTTCAAATCTCCCCTTAAGATCGGTTTTCAGTTTATTAATTTTTTCCATTGATTTACTTAAAACAAGCAAATCATCAACATAAATTGCAATAAATATAAAACCTTCCTCATCTTCGAAAACATAGATTGAGTGATCTGAGCTGATCCGAATATATCCTAGACCGGTAAGAAACTCATCAAGCTTCTTATTCCACTGTCGAGGCGCCTGTTTCAAACCATAAAGAGATTTAATCAGCCGGCATACCTTACTCTCCTCTCCTTCTTCCACAAACCCTTCGGGTTGTCGCATGAAGATCTCCTCTTCCAATTCTCCATGCAAAAAGGCTGTTTTGATGTCCATCTGGTGCACTTCCATGTCTTCCGCCGCTGCTAAACTGAGAAGTATGCGGACGGAGGGAAATCTGACCACCGGGGCAAAGGTTTCCTCGTAGTCAATTCCTTCCTTTTGTGTAAATCCCTTTGCCACTAATCTGGCCTTGTAGCGCTCGATTGTGTTATCTGGGTTCAGTTTTAGTTTGAAACCCACTTACAACCGATTGGTTTTCGGTTAGGTGGACAGTCCACCAGCTCCCAAGTATCGGCTGCCATGATTGAAGCCATCTCCTCATTGATGGCTGTCTTCCACCGGTTTCTTTCTGGACAAGTCATCGCCTCTCCATAAGTTTGAGGTTCATCTTGATGAGATAGTTTAGTTACCTTGTTATTAACCTGTTTTTCTTGCAGTCTTTTGCTACTTCTCCTCCCCCCCTCAAAATCTGAGGCCGGAATAGATGGTTCTCGTGGATTCTTTCGAACAAACTCGGCTTCTCCCCTATCCCTTGATTCCGAATCAATTTCCACCACGTCTTCCGCTTCGAGTAGAGTTGTCACTGGAGTTTCCACAGCCGAGTCCTTTTTAGTCTGATTTGTTCCTGCAAGAATGTCATCTTCTCTAAAACCTGGATAGTTAGGAAGCTCAAAGTTATCGGAATTTTCTGACTCAAATCTGATTTTTACTGACTTCGTATATTTGAAGGGATCTACAGACTTTCCTTCATCCATAACTACTAGATGCTTTACTAAGATTATATCTTCCCTTTTTAGATCATAAACTCTATATCCTTTAACATCTTCATCATATCCTAATAAGTATCCTGGTTTTCCTTTAGGATCTAGCTTCCAATTGGACCGATCAGTATCTAGACTGAACACTTGACTGCCGAAAACCTTTAAGTGTGATATGTCTGGTTTCCGACCTGTCCATCTCTCATAAGGTGTTTGATCTTTTATAGCTGAAGTAAGAACTCTATTCTTGAGGTAATTAGCACAGTTCATTGCTTCTGCCCAAAACCTTTTCCCTATCCTTTTATCTGACAACATACTTCTAGCACTATCACTTAGTGTTCTATTTAACCTCTCAGCTACCCCATTCTGTTCAGGATTTTCTGGAACTGTCTTTTGGTGTTGAACCCCATCTTCCCTCAGAAAATCCTCAAACTGGTTAGAAGTATACTCTCCACCATTGTCACTCCTTACTCTCTTGATTGGAGTTTCATGGAGTTTTTCGCTCCATGCTTTATATTGTCTAAAACAATTCTCAGCTTCGGACTTGTTTTGCAAAAAATATACCCGGGAATACCGAGACCAATCATCAGTTATAGTCATCATAAATCTCTTCCCCCCCGGTGAGGGCACTTTAGCCGGTCCCCAAATATCTGTGTGTACTAGATCTAGAATTTTTTCTCCCTTATAGGTGGCTGACTTAGGAAAGGGTAATCTGTGTGCTTTACCTTGAGCACATCCACTACAATCACTTATATCATTACAATCACTTATATCATCACTCTCACTGAACTGAATCCCTTCCACCACTCCCATCTTTTTCATCTCTCTTAACTTATCTAGATTCACATGCCCAAGCCTCTTATGCCACATCATAATATCATGAACACCAGCATAATAAAGTTTCTTCTTTTCATTACTTAAGATCAGCCTAAACATCCCATGGCTACCTTTCTCAGCAATGAAATAGACATCATCCTCAAAACTAGCAGTAAAGACTCCTTCCCTAGTGCTAGTAAAAAAACCCTTATCATCTAATACTGATGTAGAGATAAGATTTTTGTTCAGCTCCGGAATAAACAATACATCGGAGAATGTTAATATGGATGTCTTTCCTTCCACTAACACTTTTAGATCTACCGATCCTACAAGAGTAGTGGTGACTATCCTCCCATCCCCGTACTCTATCTCTACGGTGGGAATCTTTCTTATCTTAGTGAACAGGTGTCTATCCTTACACATGTGCATGGAGGCACCTGAATCTACAATCCAGCCTGCTTCACCTTTCAATCCACCGTACGCACATTTCTGCCTCCGTGGAATTTCGACCTCATTTTTCGCCTCCAACTCCTCATCCAAAAGGAGCTCATCGTCCTCGTCCTCGGATTCAGCCTCAAGTACCTGTGTGACAAGGGCCTTTTTCTTTCCTCTCGAGGTACCACCGGTCTGCCCCTCCTTTAACCGAAGCTCGGTTAGCTTAGTGCACTCTGCCATATAGTGCCCCGGTTTCTTACAAAAATGACATAGTCCTTTGGGAGCCCTTGGTTCGAACTCATCGGCCGGTTTTTTCTGCTCCCTACCCCCATAGTTTCCGACCGGTTTTCGGGAATCCCTGTTCCTCCAATCAGTCGCTGTTGCCAAGGCTTGGCCACTCTTTCCTCCCCTTCGGATCTCAATTGTATTCTCTTGAACGAGAATCATTCCTACCACTGAGTTCCATATCCACCTTGAGTCAGGCAAGTCCTACACACGGTAAACTATGTTCACGAACTCATCAGGTAACTTCATCAGTAAACAGTTAACCTTTTCTTTTTCACTCAAATCTTTTCCCGCACTCTGTAGCTCCATGAAGAGTGTAGCAAGCTCATTGCAAAAATCCAACATATTTCCCCCTTTGTATACATACTCCTTAACTTTCTGATCAGCCAACTGTTGTTGCTGAATCGTACCCTTTCGGTACATCTCTATAAGAGCCATCCAAAGATCGGATGCCCTTTCTACCTGCAAATGAGGACATGCAAGTCCTTGAGTGAGATGGCGTAGGATGAAGTGCTTTGCCGCCATATTGTTGAAGTCCCAGGTTTCAGTATCATTCTCCTCGTTCCTCGGAATAGGTGACATGAATGCTAAACCAGTTGCTATTGGTGTGGTCGCCTCCTTCTCCTTTCCTTTGTCCACCACCTCTCCTTCCTTTGTTTCCTCCGTTGAAGGTGAATCCTCTTTCCTGGTGAATCTGCTTCCTCCAAACCCTGGAGGAATTCCAAGACTTGATGGACGCCCCAATCGTCCACTCACTATCCCCCAAAACCTTTTTTCGCATAGAGCTCCTATCATCATACTTTCCCAGTATATGAAGCCAGTTCCATTAAAGATTGGTACCCTAGAGGGTGGGCCCATAACCTGTAACTCTGAGACCTCCATAAGTCCTCAGAGTGGACAGCTTCCAAGAAGCCTCTAGGATAATCCTGACCCCTTTGTGTTTAAGCAAAGATAACTGCCACCCTGGCAGACAAAAACGCTGACCAACTTCACCCCTGTGAAGACAAGACTCCCCTGAGTCGATAGCAAAAAGAATCTTTGAATTTGCTCCCCTGAGCAGTAAGTTATGGGGGGTCAAAGTTGACCTTTTGTACAGAAGCTCTCTGGGAGAGGGGGTCCTATCTTCTAATTTTTCTAAGTCCTATCTCTCTCACAGACTCTATCTACTGATGTACGGAACCAATCAGAATTGAGTTCCGTACGTAAAAGTACAGCCGCCGGTGTACTTTATGTACGGACATTGTACGACATGGCCAAAATGTCGACACATGTCAAATCCGGATTCGGTGCCATGATCTCCGGAGATTCTACGATCCAACGGAATTTCGCCACGCGTCATCCGATGTGGCGATGGCCACAAACCGCCGAAATCTTCCTCCGTGATCTCGGCGCTAATCCCGGCCGTCCGATTAAATTCAGATTTAATCGTGGCCGTAATAAATACATGCGCGGTATTTATTTCACTTCCGAAACAAATGCGCGGTATTGATTCGTAATCCGTACTATCATTCGTACCGGATCTATGCATCCCGTAAATCGTAACAGTTAAATGAATTATCGTACGTATTCTAATTTATATAATTATCAAACTACATATCACGTAATACTACTGCTAGATCTAACGGCTAAGGCTACCGGCTATTTCCTGTCTGCCGGCCGGTAGGTACAAGGATCAAATCCTGCCGCCGGCACATTCCTTTTAAATAAATAAATAAACCCTAGTATAAAATTCCCGTAAACCTCAGGATAGCCAAGGTAGCCATGGCTCTAGCTTCCTCTCCAATTTCTCAGTGACTGCGACAAGTTTGAGATTTGGAGAGAGAAGTTAGAGGTAGACTGCCTCGGCTTCTTTCTATATTTCTATTTAGACCTAGAAAATACTAATAAAACCATTAGTTTCTACAGAAAACTCTCACGTTAAGGCGGAGCACTGCGAGCCCTTATAACATATCCTACCAGAAGAACAACAATTGAGGCCTTGAAGACAACTCACCCAACAACAACTGCCAAAGATATGTCTTGCATTGAATCATATGACTCTGTTGACTTCATTGATTTGGATTAAGTGGCCTTCATGAAACCTTTGGTTTGTTCCCCTTGACTTTGTATAAATTAATGGTTTTTTTAGTATTTTCTAGGTCTAAAATGAAATGCAAAAAAGAAGCCGAGGCAGTCTGCCTTTAACTCCTCTCTTCAGCTCCCACACTTGTCGCAGTCACCGAAGGTTAGAGAGGGAGCTAGAGCCATGGGTGCCTATGATGTGTAGTGATAGAGAGATAGGGGGTAGATTTTGATAGATTTACCAAATATACTTGACGGGCACAAGATTTGATCCTGATACTTGCCGTCCGTCAAGTCAAAAATAGCCGGTAGCTTTATCCTATAGTCTACGACTGGTGTTGAGACATACAAGGTTTGACAAGCATTTAAAGATGTACGATTACATAATTTCATTTAACAGCGCGAACAGACATGAAACATAGACACAACTAAAATATACGTACGACGTACGGTACTTCGCGAAATGAATACCTCGCATTTGTTTCGACGGCAAAACAAAAACCGCGCATTGATTTTTGACGGCTAGAATCAAAAGTCGATTTTAATCGAACGGCCACGATAGGTGCCGAGATCGTGGAATAAGCGCTTTGGCGTTTTTCGGTCAGCGCCACATCAAGCGCCACGTGGCACGACACCATTGGCTTGCGCCATCTCCGAATAATATGGGAACTAATCCGGACATGGCAAGCGTCAACATTTTAGCCATGCCGTACGATGGCCATACAGAAAGTACTTCGGCACCTGTGCCTTTCTGTATAACACATTCTAGTGATTGTTGCCGTACTCTAGTAGTAGAGGGTTTAAAGAGGGATGTAGGACTTAGAAAATTTGGTAGGTAGCCCCCTCTCTCCCAGAGAGCTCTTGTACAACAAGTCAACTTTGACCCTTTATAACTTATTGCTGAGGGGAGCAAATTCAGAGATTCTTTTTGCTATCGACCTAGGGGAGTCTTGACTTCACATTCAGAGATTATTTTTTCTATCGACTCAGGGGAGTCTTGTCTTCGCAGGGATGAAGGTGGTCAGAGTTTTTGTCTGCCAGGGTGGCAGTTATTCTTGCTGAAACACAAAGGGGTCAAGGTTATCCTAGGGGCTTCGTGTGAGCTGCCTACTCTGAGGACCAATGGAGGTCTCAGAGTTGCAAGCTTTTGACAATTGAACCCTTGACAAGGGTATATGTAATATTATAACGTGTTTTTCTTCTCAAGAGTTAAATGGAGGTTTTATGGTTTTTTTAAGGTCTCTTTCTAGATGCCACGCAGACACGTAACATTCCTTATAACACCCTTTTCAAAAACTGCGTACCTTGTTGCAATCTCAAAGCTTGTTAAGGATAGACATTTAATTGTTTTACACCCTTTACCAACTAGACAAAGTTGTCTACAAATTTATATCGGAAACATTATTAAATCAGAGTAAGGATGGATCGACATTTTGATCAGGTTTATGTCTACGTTTGTGGTATTAGTCCGTGTCAAACTTTTGTTCGTTTGGCATGGTCAGTTTGATAGTCGTGTTGACTTCGGTTAACAGTGTTGAGTGGAAACTTGCTTCCGTTCCAATAGAATGTTTCAAGTTTTGAAAGTATCCAGATTTTGTGTGTTGGTATCGAGTCAGTTAGGCACACTTTATGTGCTGAGTACACTAGTGTTTGTGTTTTTTTCGGAGACATAGGAATCAGATTAAGAGTAAGAGTGAGAGAGAGCTTTGTAATAAGGCCATTCGACATAATATATGAGTATCGGCCGATGTGCCATGTGTTAATGTGAATGTGGATGAACCTATGGATGATTCCGCTTTGGTGATATTTTTGTATTTGATCCTATCTTGTCAAGGTGCATTTCATGATCGCTTCTTCCCTCACCAATTTCCGGGTTGTGAGGCGGTTGTCCTCGACATAAGAGCATGTATGTATTACACCATGGTTGGGTGTGGATGTTTTCAACGGTCATCGTGATTACGTCACCGTTAAAATTCGTGTTTGCGTCACATCGAAGCGCGGAAGGTTCGGAAACTCTCAAAACTCCTGTTTTGTATCGCGATCATGCCCTCGATGCATTCCGTACATGGTAACATCGTTATTGTCGTCAATGATTTCTGTCGTTCATCAAAAGTCAAAACGCATTTTCCACGTGCATGCTTTCCCGTATATCTAATCGGACGGTTGTAATGGAAGGAAAAAATTCCTTTACATTCCGCTTTGCTGCTACTCAAATGGAGATCAGATTTGTGTGCATTGTGACACGCTGACTTTTTGTGCCAGAAAAAACAGGAACACTAGGAATAATAGTCGTGTACAGCATTTTGTCGTTTAGCGGTCAGAGAAGTCTCTCATTTCGCCTGTACAGTGTCACATGATCGTGTCCCGCAAAGTCGCGGTCTGTCAGATACGACAAATATAATGGCATCTTTAAATGTTGTCGTGCCGGAAAAGCAGGAATTTAAGGACTTGATCCTGGAGTCAAGTTGCAGATTCCAACCTTTCTGGAAGTACATGTGTCGAGAGCGGGTAAACACGTGCTTGTCTAAAAGTATGCGCAGCTTTATTTTTTCGACACGTGGCACCAGACAAACATTAGAAGCTAAAAGTAGAGTCGAAACTAGAAAGCTGGCTTTGGAAGGAAATCAAAAAGCAACGCGTGTTTTTGTATTTTTTATAAAACGTTCAGCACTCTGCTTTGAAAAGATCGTTTTTGTTTTGCAACTTTTTTTTTTTTTCTTTTTCTTTTTTCATTTCCTGTTTTCAGTTTTTTGCCGCGACGAAATTTTGTTCTGACCGTCAGCGGAACCTCGTACAGTACACCGTGTATCGCTATTAATGTTATTATTTTTTCGCCACTTAAAACATCTGTTCTCCGTACACACTTGTCCAATTTTTAGTTTGAGACAGTAATCGGAAGCGAGAATATTTCCTTTCAATCGCAGCCGTCAGATCCACAATCCGACAAATATGTACGGAGAAAAGACGTATTAAGTGGCAAAAAAAACATTAACACTAATAGCGATTCACGGTGTACTGTACAGTACAGCTCACAGTTCTAAAAGGATTTTGTGCGTACAATGCTCTCGTCCTACATTTTTTCGTGCGTACTTTATTTTATTTAAAATTCAAAAAACAGAACATAGAACTATAGTACGCACTAAAAAATTTAGACCGAGCCACCGAGGTGTACTAAAAATTTGTTACTTCTAAATTTCGGTCAACGAAAATTATGTTACGGCGACCAAAAAAATATTGCGCCGGAATTTTCTTTACCGTTTTTTTTTGCGTGCCCACATTTACGGGCAGGCGAAACATTCCTGGTTGCCCGGCGTTTCAGCTTCCCGCCGCATGCAGCTTGTAAAGTTAAAAAAGTATTTATTAGGGGTTTCGAGAAATCCTGGCAGCCTAAATTCAATAAATTGCTTGCTCAAAAAATTGAGAGTCAAGTTTCTTTATTTCTAAAGGTCCTTTTGTGCTTTTTTTTTTTTTTAATTGAACTACAAGATATTTTCTCTTAAATAGTAGTACTGGTAAAAAGTTTGTACGGTGAGTAAAAATCTTTGACATTCTTTTCTTTCTTAGTTTTCTTTTTCAATTGTTTTTTTTTCTTTTTTTTTTTGGCTCTATTTTCTGACTTGCTGCTTCTTCTTCGTTTTGTTTTTTTTTTTAATTTTGTAATTTAATTATTACTTCAAAATTTTTTTTTTTTTATTCAGCTGAAGCAGTCAGCTTGTTTGGGTAATTTCGCGCCAAATTTTACGCATACTGCCAAATTTGCTGATGTCATACTGCCAATTTGCTGACGTTTGCTGACGTCATACTGCCAATTTGCTGACGTTTACAGCCAATTTTGCTGACGTGGCAGAAATGAGTCTCATATACGGACAATACACGTGGATTTTCGCCATAGCCACCATTTTCTCGTTTCTTTGCGCCTTTGGGGTGGAGCCAATGATGTGGTAAGGGGGAGGGGGAGAGAGGAGGAGAGGCGAGGGAGGAGGGAAGAGGGAGGAGGGCAGGAGGGAGAGGAGGGAGAGGAGGGAGAGGAGGGAGAGGAGGGAGAGGAGGGAGAGGAGGGAGGAGGGAGGAGGGAGAGGAGGGAGGTGGAAAGGGGGCGGGGAAAGACGAGGGAAGGTGAGAGGAGAGCACGGAGATGTAGACATAAGGGGGAAAAAGAGTGGAAGGGAGGAGGAGGGAAAAGATTTGAAGGGAGAGAGGAAGTGGGGAGGGCACGGAAGAGGCGGACAACTCATTCCTGTATTTTTTTTTTTTTTTTTTTTTCATGAAAGGCTCTCCATGAATTTACCATATACTGTCTTATTTTTGTCTTATTTTTTGTGTTTTTTTTTTCGTTGTTTTTTAATATTTTATGTCAGATAACGCTAATTCTTGAGTTTTAATTCTAACATTTTTTTACGCTTTTGTAGGCAAACTTTTTTGGGTAACACTTATCTTTATACCAATTTTTGTATTTTTTTTTGTATATTTTTTTTGTATGCTTTCGTAGGCAAACTCTTTTGGGTAAGGCTAATTCTGTCATTTAAAAAAAAAATCGTGTGCTTCTGTGGGCAAATTCTTTTGGGTATGGCTGATTCTGTGTTTTTTTTTAAATTTTTAATGGTTTTGTAGGCGAATTCTTTTGGGTATGGCTAATTCTGTGTTTTTTTTAATGTTTTTTACTGGTTTTGTAGGAAAAATATTGAGGGTACGGCTAATTCTGTGTTTTTTTTAATATTTTTTAATGGTTTTGTAGGCAATACGGCTAATTCTGTGTTTTTTTTAAAGTTTTTTACTGGTTTTGTAGGCAAATTCTTTTGGATCCTCTGTGGGAGCGAAAGCGATCACGATTGGTCAGGCGATTCTCATTGCCGCCGTTTGCGAATTTGCGGGCGCCATGGGACTCGGAGCCGGAGTCACCGATACTATAAAAAGCAGAATTGCTGACTCCTCACAATTCGCTTTAACTCCAGGTAAGTTTCATATCTCACCCAACATTTCATTCGGCTTTTTTTTTTTTTTTTTTTTGTTTGTTTTTGTTTTTTTTTTGGTTTTTTTTCATTGTTATTGTTGTTTGTATCGCTATTGTTATGACTGTCGTTATTGTTAAAACTATTGTTATAATTGCGATTATTATTGTCATTATTGTCATTATTGTCATTATTGTTATTTTTATTATTATTATACTTGTTGCCTTTCTTTTCATGATTTTCTTCTTCGTTCTTTCTTTTTAAGACGGTGTGCTTTTTTTCCATACTACCGTTTTTTTCAATTTTTAACGTGATTTTTAATGACTTTTTTCCCCCTTTTTTTTTGGAAATGCAGATCTTTTGATGTGGGGAATGCTTTGTGTGATGATTGCGGCGGCTTTTTGGGACAATCTCGCTTGTCAGTTGGAATTGCCTGTCTCCACTACTCATACAACAGGTAGGGTAAAATGTTTTCAATACGAAAACTAATTTTTTCTATGCAAGGAAGTGAGATGGAACGGGTTTTTGAACCTATTTCATTTCATGTTTGTGATATCCAATGTCAATGTCCGATGTCAAATGTCAGCTGTCAAATACCTGATGCGAATAGGATGCCTAGATTTCCAATAGCTGATGTTTAACTTCTCATGTTTGATGTCTGATGTCCGATATTTGATGTCCGATGTCGGATGTTGGATGTCGGATGACTGATGACCAATGTTGGGTGTCCGATGTTCGATGTTTAATATCAGGTTTGTCGGATGACCAATGACCGATGTGCAATGTCGGATGTTGGATGTCCGGTGTTGGATGTCCGGTGTTGGATGTCCGGTGTTGGATGCCCAACGTCGGATGCCAATGCATGTCTTTTAATGTTCGATATCCTTTTCAAAGCCTGATTTCTGATTTTGATGTATAGGACAGTTTGTTGATTGCAATGTTTTTTTACAATGTTTGCTTTTGACGTCCAACGTCTGAAGTCTAAGGTCTTACTAATGTTTAATGTCTGTCACTTAGATATCTAGTTCGAACTTCACTGTCTAATGTGTTCATTCCGTGTCAATTTATTCCTTAAGTTCAAGTATCTTAAGATTTTTTCCTGCTTTCCTGTTCGAAGAGATGAAAAAGTTGCACTTGAGACAAATTTCTGCATGTTCTAACTCTTTTTTTATGCTTTTTTATTCTTTTCAATTTTCTTTTTGCAGTCGGTGCGATTGTTGGAATGGCGATTGCTCTTCGAGGTTTTGATGCTGTCGTTTGGTCAGAGCAGAAAGATGAATTTCCATATTTAACAGGAATGACACCTATCTTCCTCTCATGGATTGTATCGCCTGTTTGTTCTGGGATTGTGGTTTTTATTCTGTTTGGATTTATTCGGACTTTTATTTTGCGATCTCGACATAGTTTTACACGAGGTTTTTACGTAAGAATTTTCTCCTTCTTTTCCTAATGGATGATAGTCGGCAACATTTGAATGTTTAAATTCTATATAATCGATTCATTTGTTACACATGTTCACAAATTGATGGTGAACTTTGATTCTTTTGACGTTTCCTTTTATTTTTCTTACCTCTTTAGGTGAAATTTGAATCTTAATTATTGTGAAACGAAGTATCTGATACATGAAAATGTAAAAAAAAAAAAAATGTCTGACACTTTTTTGGGTTGTGTGATAAATTTGCAGCTACTTCCCTTATTCGTGACGATCACTTTCTTTATCATCGTTGTATTCATTATTCAAACCGGAAACAAAAACAAAAGTTGGGACAATGTTGGGGATGCTAAAGCTTGTTGGATTGCCGCAGTTTGTGCGGTTCCTCTTGGAGTTTTGACTTTATTAATCGTTATGCCCATTTTGCGAAGAAATGTACTTCAGGAAGAAGCAAATACCAACAGGTATATTTTTTGAAGGTTTTTTTGTTCTCCCGGAGTGTTCTCCCATATTTGTTGTATAACCATAGTGTAAATTTTTTTATTTTTTTTTATTTCCTTGACATTGTGAATTCTCCCTTTTCCTACTTCTTTGACTTGGTGTGTACTTATGTGTGTGTTTTTTAAGTCCATCGGTGACCATGATAAGTTCATGGGTTCTGAGAGCTGTTTATAAACTTACAAAAGCTTGTTTTATTTTTGAATAAATCGTATGATTGTTCTTTTTTCTGTTTTATTTATTTATTTATTTTCGTTTTTCAGACAAAAGGAAATTGAGGAAGGGAAAATCGAGGCAGGAGGACCAATGGACGATATTAACGCTGCAGTTGTTCCCAGTATCTCTCCCATCTTATATTTACTTAGATTTTTTTTTTTAAACTTCTTCTTTCTTCTTTAAACTTTGATGGTGAAGTACATTTGATCTTTTTTAAACTCTTATCGATTTTGCTTTCCAATGATATGACTTGTTGTCAGTCTTTAACTCATTTTACTTTGCTATTTCTGTTTGACTGATTGATGTCAGTTTAGAAAAACCAATGAATATTTATATGCAAAAAACCATAAAAAAGAGGAGATTTCATTCAATTTTACTCAAATCTTTTTTTTTAATTTAAACATTAAATTGAATCAAAATTGGAATTTCAAAGTCGAAATTGAACCTGAATTTGAATTTTTTGCATCCGAATCCAAATCCAAAATAGAATCTGTATTCATATCTGAATCCGAACCTGATATATTATGGATGATGGGGATTTCTTAGGTACTTGGTCCAGTCGTCTTTATGACAGGTGGAGTTCATTTTGTACGGACACAGTTGTGGGGAGAGCTTTGACTCAAAATCGATTGGCCAAATCTGTTACCTATGTGAGTTTTTTACACGGAACTATCAAATTTGACTACATAACATCAATTTTTGGAGTTTATAGATCTCTGTAGGCCTATTTCTGTGTATTTTTTTCCTCTACTGGACAACCATTTTCAATAATTTTCGATCATTTTCTTAATTTATCGTATTGTTTGGTATTTCCACTCTTTTTTTTCTGGTATTACGAGTTTTTATTCATACTTTTAGTTTTTTTGTTTGTGATCTTAAAAACCTCTTTATCAATGTACTTTGTGAAGAATTGACTTAACTTGCTTTTGTTGTCTTTTTCTTGTGTTCTTTGGAAAGTGTACCATTTTCTTTTTTGATGTGAAAGTATGCTTTGGAGGAGTTTGTGTCTTCTTATTTCTTCCTCCTCATTATTCTGTCGTGAATATATATATATATATTATATATATATATATATATATATATATATAATATATATATAATATCACTTGAAAGGCTCTAGACTATGTGATCCACACTTTATGAACTATATAATTTTTAAGTCTTAAATTAGTAAGCAAAATTGTTTAATTGAACATATGAACTAGTGTGGGAATTGTCATTTTGGAAGTACCAACAATAGTTTGAATTGACAAAGATAATACAAGAACTTAGTTGCTTGTCGTTCCCTTATTTTCATGTAAATAGTAAGCTCATAAGTCTAAGGTGGCACGTATGAATAGTAAGTTCAAGAAGTCTAACAATTTGGTTTAAATGTTTGATACTTAATTGAACGTTTTGGTTTTTGTTTTGGTTTTTGTTTCTGCTTTGGTTCTGTTTTGTTTCTGTGTGATACATGACGTCCATGGTTTCGTGGGAATCGATGTAAGTTGGTTTAAACATTTGATTTGAATTGTCGATTTAACATACTAAATTTAACGTTTTGATTTTTGTTTTGTTTTGGTTTTTGTTTTTATTAGGGTGCGACATACGATGTTCACAATGTTGTGGGAACCGATGCGAGTACTACAGCAGTTTGGGAACATGCGGAAGTTTTTGACTACAAAACAGAAAGACTTTTCCGATATTTGCAGGTAAAATGATTTTGAATGTTTTAGTGAAGTTCACTTTGAAATCTTCTACATCTTATTCTCTTGGATCTTCTCTTCTCTTATCTGATCTGATCTAATCTGGTCTGGGTTTTAATTTCTCTTTTTGTCTTTTTTAGTCTTGTCTGGTTTTGTCTTCTCTCGTATTGTCTGGAGTACTTGGAAAACTTGGATGTTTTTTTTTGGTTTTGACTTTTTATTATTTAGATCTTTCAATATGGTTTTCTTTAATATCTTGTATGTGTGTGTTTTTGTTTTTTAATCTCGCAATTTGGGGTTTCTCAGTTTTTTCAGTTCTTTCAGTTTTTTCTCTTCTAAGAGCAGCGAGCCTCAAACTTGTTTATTATAATTTACTCTTTTTTTTCTCTTGTTCTTTGACATTTTCTGTGGTATGGCAGGTTTTTAGTGCGATGGTTGTCTCTTTCGCCCATGGATCGAATGACGTGGCAAATGCGGTGGGCCCCTATGCGGCAGTCTACAGTATTTGGAGGACTCGTCAGGTTCCGACATCCACGCCTGTTCCTCAGTGGATTTACGCCCTCGGTAAACTCTCTCTTTCTCTCTCTCTCGTTTTCTCTCTCTCGTTTTTTCTCTCTCTTTCTCTTTCTCTTTCTCTCTCTGTGTCTCTCTGTCTCTCGTTCTCTCTCTTCTCTCTTTGTCTCTCTCTCTCTCTCTCTCTCTCTCTCTCTCTCTCTCTCTGTCTGTCTGATTCTTGGTCTGTATTTCTCTCTCTCTCTCTCTGTCCCTCTCTGTTTGTCAGTTACTCTCTCTTTCTCTCTCTCTCTCTCTCTCGGCCTCCTCGCCCTGCAATTTTCCAGTTGTATGTTGGAAATTATACAGAGGTATATAGTTATAATCGATGTATTTTCATTTTACAATCAGAATATTATAATCAAAACGCTTTCTTTCTTCTCTCACCTTTTGATCTAGTTCTTTCCCTTTATCAATAGAGATCGGGATGTTTTTATTTTGCTTTTGAACAAAAGTTGAACCCTACTTACAAATTTTTAACTTAGAGATATTTGTTCGCTATCGGCTTGTCTTTTTTGCTTTAAAGTAATTACAACATTTCTAAAAATCTATTTGTCTTTAGGAATTGATTCTGTTTTTTTTTTTTTTTTTAAACTTTCAGGTGGAGCTGGAATTGTGTTGGGTCTTGCAACTTTTGGATATAAAATTATGCGAGTTTTGGGAGTAAAAACCGCAAAGCTTACAAATTCGAGAGGATTTAGTGCGGAATTGGCAACAGCAATTGTGGTGTTGGTGGCGTCACGTTACGGTACAGTTCAAACTTAAAAAAAATATTTTTTCTTTTGATTTCTGTTTTTGAATTTCTGTTTTTGAATTTCTGTTAATGCTTGCTTTTCGATAATGTTTAACAGTACTATTCAATGTGTAATGTCCAATGTCCGATGTTTGATTTCCAAGTTTACATAATTAATCTCCAATTTTAATGCAAAAACAGTCGATTTCTAATTTTCCAGAAATTGAAATGAAATGTTGAATCTCTCATGGCTCGTGTCCAATGCCCAATGTTAGGATCGTTTTTTGTCACCTTTATCCAATTTATGATATGTATGCTTTGTATCTAAAGATATTGCGGATCTTATATTTTGAAAGATATTCAATGTTTTCAAAGTAAAGAATTTAAAATTTGTAAATTTCAGGACTTCCGGTGTCTAGCACTCAAAGTGTTACCGGAGCCATTCTTGCCATTGGATTATTTGAGGGAGCGAAAGGAGTGAACTGGAAAATTATTATAAGGGTGAGCAACATCTTAAACATTTTTCATTGTTTTTCTTTCGACTTACTTTCTATCTCTTTCTAGTCTCTGGTTTTTTTTTCATGTTCTAGTATTTGTCAATTTTGTCAATTCTTTGTACATTTCAGTATAGTAAAATTCAGAGAAAATGGCATATTGTGTAATCTGGAAGAACAACAAATGAAAGGTAATAAAATCTGAGGAGACTAATTAATTTGGTTCTTGTGTATCCAGGTTTTCGATTCTTTCATTTATCTGGGAACTTGTTTTTCTGGGTTTTTGCTTTTTTAGGTTTTTGTTTTTCCGGGTTTTTGCTTAATTGGGTTTTTGCTCATTTGGGTTTTTGTTTTTTGCGAGTTTTTTCTTATGTGGGTTTTACAGACATTTTTTGGATGGATTCTTACCCTAATTGTGGCGGCAGTTGTGGCCGGATTACTGGCTGCCTTTGGAGGATATGCACCCTCAAAAGTGGTAGCTGATGACGTCGCCGCTGTAAACATTGTCCTTTTCGGAGAAATCACATCTATGGTTTCCCAGTTGAATAGTTCAAATCCTTCTCCTACACTCACATCTTCTTTATTGGTGAGTTAAAGCATGATTTTATATGTCCGTTCTCTCCTCTTTTTTTGGTTCCTTGTGGTTTTAAAGGAGACAATCTTATAATGGAAAGTTTTTCGTTCAATTTTGTGTAATGATTTTCTTGTTATGTGATGCGGTTGAGAATTTTGATATTTTCTTAGTAAAACAGGAAAATGGAGAATGCTTTGTGAAAGAAGTGTCAAATGTGTGGAAAGACAAACTAATACCTGAGGTAGTTGAATACTAAATTACTTAATTACTTATATTTGACGTATATTTGCCATTGTTTCTTGTATACATTTTTTTCTTAGCGAGGAAAATGCTCTGTGATAGAAGTGTTAAAATGTGTGAAAAGTTAAATTAATACCTGAAAAAGTTGAATAACTAATTATTTAATTGCTCCATTACTTGATTCCTTATTTTTGATGTATATTTGTCGCATATTTGGAGTATATTTGACATATATTTGACGTTATGTTTTGTATACTTTTCTGTTTTTTCTTTTTTTTAATTTACAGGCGATACAAGCAAATTTGACAAATTTTCAGAAAAGTAATACTGGATACGTGCACCCTAGAGAAGTCGCCGACTTACAAAAATATACTTTTGGTTTGTATAACTCCACATTCGCACAATTGGGAAGCAAATAAGACAAAAAATATCGAAAATTGTAAGGAGAAAGGAGCGTAAGTTATCTTTTCTCCGAAAGGAGATTCAAAAAACACCATGAAGTAGAGGAAAAAATTGTAAAAATTAGTGGTTCCCATCGCTATTTTGTAACTAAAATGTGTATGGGAAATGTATTCTATATTTTTGATAACGGAGGACTTTCATTTTTTTTTTTAACTAGGGGGTTTCCTAGTTAAAAGGGAAAAAAAAAAGGTTTTGAAGGAAATTGGACGTAGTTTTTTTTCGAGGAAAGATTAAAAACGAGGATGACAGTCTAATAAAAATAATTATTATTATTTGGGGATGGAAAAGTGTTTGTAATCTTTTTTAGTTTTCACATTTTGCAAGTAAAGCAAAATGGCAATATTGTAAATTTGATGTATAATTCCATTGTCGTTGAAATTCTAATTTTAGTTTTGGTGATCTACACTGTTTTTTTTTTAAATCGTGGCATGGACAATTTATTTCAAATTATGGATTTGATTAAAAGCACTCGTGACATGTTTAAAAAGTCAATTTTGAAAGACTATGAAAGAATTCTTGGCTTTTAATATTCTTTCCAGTTTTCTTGTAATTCATCTATAACCTAAAAAAACAAAATAAAGTCATCTATCTTCAAATGCTTGGATAATTTTCTTCTTCATTTTTCCATTTCACCTTGTTTTGCATTTTTTACTGTGAATGGTTTTTTTTCTGCTTTTATTCACGAAAACTTAGCATTTTTTATTCGAAAGAATGGACAAGTTGGTATGATTAGTTAAACAGAATGAACCTCGCAACTATGAAAACCCTAAAAAACCATGAAAACAGAATGAGAAAGTTTTTTCATGTCTTTCAAAACTACCTATATGATGTAAATAAAAAAACCTTGCAGGATAAATTAAAAAGCACGATGGTAAACCATCTGAGTCTGGGGGTACAAAAGGGGTGGCATGACCAACACTGAAAAACAACAATAAAAAACAAAAAGAGCGACGAGAACACACAAAAAAGGAAGCAACAACAAGGAAAATAAAAGCACCATAACTCAAAATGAAAAGCACGGCAACTCTCAAAAACAAAACTGCAAACTCCAACCCCAACCCTAACTCAATTAAATATCTACGAAAAACAACCTCGTAAGTCCCCCAAGCCCGGGGGAGCACGTTGAGGGAGTTCCGGAGCACAGTGACGATCCATAACCGCAACAGTCGATCGGAGGAGAATAGAAGCATGCACTCGCTGTAGAGCCACAGATAAGCGTTGACGGTAAAAAGAAGTAAGGACCGAAGGAGGAGGGCTCCCAGGTCCTCGACGCTCGAAAGCACGTCGAGCACAAGTACGGAGAAACTCGTCCAGTGCAACACCCAAAAACCAAAGATGTCGACCGCCATCGGAATAAAGTCATCCATAGGGTCCCGGTGGACATAATCATGCTCTTTCGCCTTAGCAGCATCACTAGCTGCCACCCCAAGATGTCAAGCCGCCTGACCAACAACTGTAGCTGAAGTAGGGTTCGCCAGAACAATATCACCGAAAATGCGACGGTCACCATCAAGCAAAGCAACATCAATCCGACGCGCGAGAAACCTCTCGACGCACATAAAAGCCCCCTTCTGAAGCGATACCTTCTGAAGCGATACTGGCAACGGTGTCTCGAATAGTGTCGTGCGCCTGGATCAAATCTACCCCATGGGAGCAACAAAGCAAATGGACACCATCGGGCCCCAAGACACGACCACATGCACAAACAAAAGAGGCAAGTAAATGAGGATGGGGAAGGCCAAGGCGAAACCGTAGGGCGGTGGTGAACTGAGCTGGTGAGAATCGGAGAGTGGACAAAATAGGTGTGGCAAAAATCCAAGACCCACAACCAGGTCCACCACAAGAGAGAAGACGGGCACAAGAATCGGAGGGGAGCGCCTTGAGAAGCTCGGATTTAATGGTTGTGAAAACCCGATCGGAAATCGATTCCCGGACACGATCAACAGATTTTGTAACAAAGGTCGAGAAAATCGGCACATCCACAAGGGAATGGGGAGGAAGAGAATGTAACGCGTCTAATAGAGATCGCGAGAATGCGAACACACCGTCTCAAACCCGAGGGATAACTGTAGCTAGAACGGGGTGTCCCCAGCCAAGAAACGGGAAACAAGAGTAGAGGCAATAAGACACCAACTTCCCAAATAGGAAGCGAGAGCAACATGAGCGGTCGATAGTAGACTCAAACCCTCAGTAAAGACAAGGAGGGATGCCTGAATGCGGGCCGATGGCCCAGACTTGCGATCAAATGCCCCGCGACCTAACAAAGTGAGGAGGGCGTCCATGAGGCGATCGTCAAAAGCCGAGAGAGGAGACAAATGTCGAGGTGGGAGGGGAAGTACGAGTGAGGTAAGAAGGGCGGTGGGGAAAACACCTAGTTAATATAGCAAAAGCAACTTGGGGATCGAGAAGGTGAGGAAGGTCGTCCACTTGGGCTAGATCTGTATGTAAAGCATTATGAAGTAATTGGGTCACGAAAGTATTCGAACCAAGGGGGCAACCAAGCACACGAATGCCATCGAAGGGAGAAGGGGTTTGAAAACCAGGAGGGGGAGTAAATGAAAGTTGAATATCACGAGGAGACCAAATAACACACTTCGACGGCTGAACTGAAAGGTTGAGTTTGGCTAAACTTTCCTGAAAAAATCATATGCCAACACGACTTGTTCTCTCGGCCCAATAATGTGCGTATCATCTGCGACCGAAGGGAAAAGGCAAAAAGGGAAGGCAGTTGCGGAGGCACGAAGGGCCCGGTAATGGGCAAGGGCGAACAAAGGTCCGCCGAGAGGGTCACCTTGGCGAGTGCCAGTAGCAGAGAAGAGAGGAATAATATCACCATCGGCCGAGAAGGAAAGGCTGCTTGTCAAAGAATAGAAAGCCCTCACAAAGGGGAATAATTGGACAATTGAAGATGGAGCCGCCATAAGCCCTGAAAAAATCACGTTCCGATCCACCGTATTAAATGCATTGGAAACGTCGACTTGAAGGACCAACCAATCCGGATGTACATCCTACAAAGCCCGGATCTCGTGGACCACGGCCTCACAACCCTCTCTCGTGGCCACTCCAAACTGATGAGGAGAGAAATAATCATGGAAAGCTGGTTGGAGCTGGAGACATATCGCACGAGCCACCAATCTATATAAAACCTCTCCCACGGCGATAGGGCGAATCCCACCATTAGGTTTGGCGACTGCCACAAGACGGGACGCCGTGAGAAGATCACAAATCCGAGGGGGAACATCCCCACTAGCAATAAAGGAACATACTCGAAAAAACACATCGAACCCCCGGGCACCCGATTCAGGGGGCAAAACGTCGCGAAACAACTCATACATTGTGCCCGAGGGGGCCCCCGCTGAAAGGTGAGGAGAAGAGCTAAGAGCCTTAATGAAAACCTCCCGATCCAAAGTAGAACTCTCAAAAGGCTCAAAGGCGTGGATAGAAGGGGGTAGAGGGGAAGGGGCAGGAGGGTGGAGAGCTCGAAGGACCTCAACAGTGGAAGAAGACCCGGGGGCAGGGGTGAATGGCTCTAGGGCCCGAACCGCTCGGGAAAGCTCACCAACATGGCCTAAGTGAATTGCTCGACGATAAGAGGCCGGAACATCTGATGGCCTAGGTGGTCGACGTGGTATAAAAGAGGTGCTTGATACCCGATCCTCATGCTCGGCGTGGAGGGACTTCCAGTCACCACGAAGGAATCAGCGACAACGCGCCATAGTTTCTCTAGCCCCACTGCCCCCTCCACGACTTGGAAGGACTAGTACCTAGAGAGAGAACATAAGAAGTAAGTGCCAAGGAGCAATGTCCGCCGGGTTTGAAGAAATGTGGGACAAGGGGAGATGGAGGGCATCTTGTACTATTGTCCTGACGGCCATAGGAATACGGGTGTACAATCGCGGG
>JBBHKE010001178.1:303697-327677 GCA_037447655.1 Zygnema cylindricum
GCATGGCACAACAAGTTCAGCCAAGTTTGAACAGCCAGCAAGTAAAGTGGCGCAACTGAGAATGTGCATAGATCAGCACATGGATATATATAACCAACTCTGAAATTCCATCATAATAGAAAACTTCCGCAACGAACAATTCCTCCGCATCTTTCTAGTCTTCATTTTCCTTCCTTCTTTTCTTCAACATAAACGTAACACGAATTGATACGTGTAAGAGTCAACGCGGTGAAATGAACGACCGACAAGTTTGAACCGACTTGAACAACACGGTACGCAAAACCGCGAACCAACTTGAATCACGCGGTACGCCTTGAAATTCCATGATCCGAAACTACTAAGAAATTCCCACGTCACTTATATTCTACAATTCAAACATACATGAAACGAAACAAACATTTCATTTCATGTCACTTCAAATATCCAGTGACGAAACTTCTTCGTCGCTGGTACTTCAACTATCCAGCGACGAAACTACTTCGTCGCTGGTCGTCGCTACCTTAGCTACAAGAATGACTCGTCGCTAACAGAGTTCTCAGTACCAAATCCTAACATGGTAAAACATCTGAGGCTGGGGGTACAAAAAGGGTGGCATGGGTGGCATGACCAATACTGAAAAACAGCAATAAAAAACAAAAAGAGCGACGAGAACACAAAAAAAAAGCAACAACAAGGAAAATAGAAGCACCCTAACTCAAAATGAAAAGCACGGCAACTCACAAACACAAAACTACAAACCCCAACCCCAACCCTAACTCAATTAAATATCTACGAAAAAACAACCCCGTAAGTCCCCCCAGCCTAAAGAGCACGTTGAGGGAGTTCCGAAGCACGGCGACGATCCATAACCGCAACAGTGGATCGGAGGAGAATAGAAGCTTGCACTCGCTGTAGAGCCACGGATAAGCGTTGACAGTAAAAAGAAGTAAGGACCAAAAGAAGAGGGCTTCCAGGTCCTCGACGCTCGAAAGCACGTCAAGCACAAGTACGCAGAAACACGTCAAGTGCAACACCCAAACAACCAAAGATCTCGACCGCCATCGGAATAAAGTCATTCATAAGGTCCCGGTGGGGATAATCACGCTCCTTCACCTTAGACGCATCACGAGCTGCCACCCCAAGATGTCGAGCCGCCTGACCAACAACTGTAGCTGAAGTAGGGTTCGCCAGAACAATATCACCGAAAAATGCAACGGGCACCATCAAGCAAAACAACATCGATCCGACGCGAGGGAATAATATGAGAAACCTCTCGTTGCACAGAAAAGCTCCCTTCTGAAGCGATAGTGGCAACAGTGTCTCGAATAGTGTCGTGCGCCTCGATCAAATCTCCCCCATGGAAGCAACGAAGCAAATGGACACCATCAAGCCCCAAGACATGACCACGTGCACAAACAAGAAAGCCACGTAAAAGAGGATGGGAAAGGCCAAGGCAAAACCGAAGGGCGGTGGTGAACTGAGCCAGTGAGAATCGGAGAGTGGACAAAATAGATGTAGCAAAAACCAAGACCCACAACCAGGTCCACCACAAAAAAGAAGACGGGCACGAGAAGAATCGGAGGGAAGCGCCTTGAGAAGCTCGGATTAATAGTGGCGACAACCAGATCATAAATCGATTCCTGGACACACTCAACAGATTTTGTAACAAGGGTCAAGAAAATCGGCACATCCACAAGGGAATGGGGAAGAAGAGAACGTGACGTGTCCAATAGAGATCGTTGGAAGGCGAGCACACTGTCTGAAACCCGGGGGATAACACTAGCTAGAATAGGGGTGTCCCCAGCCAAGAAACGAGGAACAAGAGTAGAGGTAATAAGACACCAACTTCCCAAATAGGCACCGGGAGCAACACGAGCGGTCGATAATAGACCCAACCCCCAGTAGAGACAAGGAAAGATGCCTGAATGCGGGGCGATGGCCCAGACTCGCCATCAAATGCCCCGCGACCTAACAGAGTGTAGAGGACATCCATGAGGCGATCGTCAAAAGTGAAGAGAGAGGAGACAAATGTCGAGGTGAGAGGGGAAGTACGAGTGATGTAAGAAGGGCGGTGGGGAAAACACCTGGTTAACGTAGCAAAAGCAACTTGGGGATCGAGAAGGTGAGGAAAGTCGTCCACTTGGATTAGATGTGTCTGTAAAGCATCATGAACGAATTGGGTCACAAAAGTATTTGAACTAAGGGGACGACCAAGCACACGAATGCCATCAGAGAGAGAAGGGGTTTGAAAACCAAGAGGGGGAGTAAACGAAATGGGAATATCCTGAGGAGACCAAATAACACACTTCGACTGTTGAAATGAAAGGTTGAGTATAGCTAAATGTTCCATGAAAAAATCATATGCCAACACGACTTGTTCTCTCGGCCCAATAATGTGCGTATCATCTATGACCGATGGGAGAAAGCAAGAAGGGAAGGCGGCAGCGGAGGCACGAAGGGCCTGGTAATGGGCAAGGACGACTAAAGGTCCGCCGAGAGGGTCACCTTGGCGAGTGCCAGTAGCAGAGAAGTAAGGAATAAGATCACCATCGCCGAGAAGGAAAGGCTGCTTGTCAAAGAATAGAAAGCCCTCACAAAAGGGAATAATTGGACAATCGGAGATGGAGCCGCCATAAGCTCTGAAAAAATCACGTTCCGATCCACTGTATTAAATGCATTGGAAACGTCGACTTGAAGGACCAACCAATCTGGATGTACATCCAACAAAGCCCGAATTCCGTGGACCACGGCTCCACAACCCCCTCTCGTGGCCACTCCAAACTGATGAGGAGAGAAATAATCATGGAAAGTTGGTCGGAGCTGGAGACATATCGCACGAGCCACCAACATATATAAAACCTCTCCCACGGTGATAGGGCGGATCCCACCATTAGGTTTGGCGAATGCCACAAGGCGGGACGCCGTGAGAAGATCACAAATCCGAGAGGGAACATCCCCACTAGCAATAAGGAACATACTCGAAAAAATACATCGAACCTCCTGGCACCCAATTCAAGGGGCAAAACATTGCAAAACAACTCATATACTGTGCCCGAGGGGCCCCCCGCTGAAAGGTGAGGAGAAGAGCTAAGTGCCTTCATGAAAACCTCCCGTTCCAAAGTAAAACTCTCAGAAGGCTCAAAGGTGTGGATGGAAGGGGGTAAAAGGGAAAGGGCAGGGAGGTGGAGAGCTCGAAAGACCTCAATAGTGGAAGAAGATCTGGGGGCAGGGGTGAATGGCTGTAAGGCCCGAACCGCTCAAGAAAGCTCACCAACACGGCCTAAGTGAATTGCTCGACAATAAGAGGTCGGGACATCCGACGGCTTAGGTGGCCGACGTGGTATGAAAGAGGTGCTCGATACCCGATCCTCATGCTTGGCGTGGAGGGACTTCCAGTCACCACGAAGGAATCGGCAAAAAAACGCCATAGTTTCTCTAGCCCCACTGCCCCCTCCACAACCTGGA
Organism: Zygnema cylindricum; assembly: GCA_037447655.1. Taxonomy (NCBI): domain Eukaryota; kingdom Viridiplantae; phylum Streptophyta; class Zygnematophyceae; order Zygnematales; family Zygnemataceae; genus Zygnema; species Zygnema cylindricum. The sequence goes on from JBBHKE010001178.1 coordinate 307,142, forward strand.
AGGACTAGCAACCAGAGAGAGAACATAAGAAGTAGGTGCCAAGGAGCAATGTATGCCGGGTTTAAAGAAACGTGGGACAAGGGGAGGTGGAGGGCATCTTGTACTATTGTCCTGACGGCCATAAGAATACGGGTATACAATCGTGGGCGGGGGGCTCCCAAATCATAAGCTCCCAAAACATCTAACTCACGTATGAAATTCCTATCCTCATCTGTGGGGCCGGACGGGAGTGTGGTCGACGATGATTGAGGAGAGGTGATAGACAAAGGACCACCTATGGTTATACAATGTCGACAACTCTGTGTATGAAGGAAAATATCGGCCCCAGCGGCAAAAATGTTGTGAAACCCAAGACATTCCAGACGCCTCGAAGGTTTTCGAGGTTTGGGTGGAGGTGGGGGAGGGAGAAGGGAATTAGAAGGGCTTCCAGACATGGTTAATTAGTCAAAGAAGACATGGGAATTGGGAGGGTGAGAGAAAAAGAAAGCGTGGGAGAGGAAAAGGAACCATGTGGGATGGATGGGGAAATTGGTAGGGGCCAGAATGTAACCTAAAGTTTGATGCCGGAAAAGAAAGGGGCGGGGGGAGTGGGGAGAGGAGGGGGGAGGGGGGGAAGTGTGGGAAGGAGAGAGTTCAAGAATCGGTTTTGAGTGTGTAAGTGGTATAGGGGAGGGGGTGGGGGGGGGGGGGGGGGGGGGCAGGGGGGAGAGGGTAAAGAAATGTTTGTTTGTTTTTTTTTTTTTTTTTTTTTTTTTTTTTTTTATATATTTATATTTTTGTTTTTTTTTTTTTTTCCGAGTGATTGTGTATGTGTTTTTGTGTGCGCGTTTGTGCGTATGATTTTTGAAACTCGCTATACGGGGGGATGGAGAATAAAGCGATTCACGGGTAGAGTAGGGGAACTAGTGATGACATAGGGGGAGCTAGTGATGACAAAGGGGGGTCACACCTGTGGTTTCGCCAATGTGCGTGCTGCTGGCAGCGGCCGCAGGCTAGTTCCGGCGGTACATGGTTACCAGGGGGATGTTCTGTTGCGTAGTGTAGGAGGAAAAGACAAAATAGGCTAGATCTGGAGGTACATGGTTATCGAGAGGATGTTCTATCGTGTAGTGTAGGAGGAAAAGACATAATAGGCCAAATCTAGAGGTACATGGTTACCGAGAGGATGTTCTGTAAGGCTCATGTCGATGCATGCTAAATAAAATGGTTTTGATTTAGCGTGAATGTAAACACACTTTTTTTAAATGCACATTTCTTTGGATCAACTCTAAAAAATAATTAACAAACAGAAACATTATGTAAAGAATCAAAGGATATTCGTTGCCAAATTTGGCACATTCATATTTTAAATAATCGATTTTTCCATATCAATATTTAACGTTGTTTCTTATAAACGACAAGATTTGTGATGTGTTGTCACAAATAATGAAACTTGAAAAACTTTTTAAGTTCCCTCCTTTGCTCAAGTAGTTTGAGTTTTAGGAGTTGAGACATCTGGCCCCTTTGAATATGGTCACCCTCTTTTACAGCTTCTATGCTAAAAGGTACGACTTCATGCCATAGGAAATCATCTTCTCGGTCATGTCACGGGCCAATTTACAGCAGCAAGTCTGTATTCACAAAGACGCACTAAAGGTATTTAAGAGCTTTACTCTCTCTGATTCATGTCAAACAGCATAAATTTCACAGGTAGCAATAACACATGCACGAAAGGATTGCTTACACACTAGAGCGCACAATAAACTCAAACGCTCACAAACGGAAGCACTTTCAAAAACTCACAAAACCCACACACTCACTCACACAAAGATATTCCACAAAAGTGCTCTCGTCTAAAATCAGCTTGTAGGTTAACCAGTTCCTCTCACTCCCTCACACACTTAGGCTAGTGTATGTGTACTTCTCCATGTTTGAATTATCAGCGGTGGATTAAGACACATGGCCGCTGGTCATTGGACGGCCACTTAGTTTGCTTTTTATGGCATTAAACATAAGTAGAGTAGGAAAGACAAAGTAAATTATCATCTACAAGCATTACTTAGAGCATAGAGGATAGCAATCAGAATCAGCTTTTGGTACTTGGACAAGGTCCACATATACATTTGTATTCAACCTGCTTTAATCGAAACCATAAGCTAAATTGCAATTTGTTTGATGGCCTACTTTTTGTGAATGTTAATTCCCTTCCCCCCTCTACATCTCATATTCCACTTCGTGACTTATCGAATGCGTTGCTTCTGCAAAATCCTCTTATCAGGTCCACCGTGTGTGGCTCTACGAATCATTTGGGTCGCTCGAAATAACTGACTTAGGTCAATAGCCACAGCTCTCCTTCGTGAAAGCACGGTGGCGGATAATAGGAGCGACCTCCCAAATCTTCCACCAAGGGATCAAGTCTACATCCACTATTTTCAGGGGTCTTTTATTTTACGAGATGTCTTTTCTTTGTGGGTACTCATCTTTGGTAAGTTTATTTAGACATAGAGCTTAATTTCTTTCGTCATCGGTGACTTTTTTGTTTATTCTCTATGAATTATTTTGCCTCTTATAGTCTTTAAATGTTCTTTTGCTCTACTTTTTTTTTACCCTTATTGTACCCAAATGGTTTTTTCCATTGCAAGTTCTTGACCAAGTGACTGAAGAATCCAGTCTCCCCCTGAAATTCTATGTTTACTCTGTCAAAATTGTACGGCCACCAAGCGACCGATGAATCTGGGCGGCGCAGTGAATACATGTGCTCGCCTCCCAAAGATCTACGGTCGGCAAGAGATCGACAAATTCAAGTTGCGGATTAGCATCTTATGGTCACCTCCCAAGATTGATTAACGAACTTGTATGGCTAGCAAGCGCACTTATTATGCGGGTCCCTCACTGAATCTGTATGACTATGACCCAACACTGTCACAATTGTACGACTAGCAAGCGACAGAAAAATAGCGGTCGTGCATAGAAATCGTAAGATCTTGATATTGTACGGTCGACAAGCGACCTAAAAATCCCTGGCACCCTCTAATACTGTACGTTCACCTCATAATTGTGTTGCAATTGTAGGCCGACATTATCTGAAGGCGGAAGTTACATCGTGTATCGCTATTAGTGTTAACAATTTTTTTGTCACCTAAAACATACTTACTCCGTACACGCTTGTCGGATTGTCAATCGGAGACCAACATTAATAAGGTGAGAATCTTGGCTTTCAATCGCGACTGTCATATCCATAAACAGACAAGTGTGTACGAAAAAAATATATTTTATGTGGCAAAAAAATTATTAACAATAATAGCAAAACATAGTGTACTCCAAGAAATGTGGAGCATGACGCCACCACTGATTCAAGTACGGCGTAGTACATGCGACAGACATCCCACTTTTAGAAGATCGAATCGATAAATCTAGGCCGATTTTAGGCCTATGGTGATTTTAGGGCAACGTGTTCCACCATACTACTTGTGTCCTAAAATCATTTATATGTTGTGGAAGCCATTTATGTATCTTTTAGTGAACACACAATGACTCTTTATACGAGAGGTAAGCAGAACTCATACATAAAATCATATTTCAATAGATCAATATGAGTGACGTCGTAAGTGAGGAGAATATGAGTACTGTTGTTCATACAAGGCAAGCAAGGGCGAACATGCACTATATCCAACCACGTCATGCTCAAAAATATGTACAAACGTAAAAGTGAACATGGAAGGTGGCAAAAGATATATATAGCATGAAAAAGAATAAATATGAGAAAAGAAAAATAATAAGGGTAGAGTACTCCCTTAGAGTGGATGATGTGAATATGTATGCGATTGGGATATGAGACCAAAATGGGAAGGACCTTAAGTGGTTGTCCGAGTACATTAATGCCAAAATTGGGTGGAAAATCTGTGTGTATGTATGGATGCACTCAGTGAAAGGGGGGAGTGCTGATTGAATATCGACCGATGGCCTGCAAACCGTGACATAAGCTTCCTAAAGACAGCCAATATCAATCAGGTTCGTCCATTTAGACCAAACTCAATGCGGCAAAGATCCGTGACGAGCCGCATCAATAATGAGAGGTGGTGTGACCAACTGTTCCATCCGCTTATAATCAATCAACACCATAAGGCATGCATCATTACAAACGACTACATTATTGAGAATATAGCCAACGGGCCGATCGAGAGTTTGTAATAAGTGTATGACTATCATAAATTCAAAAAAAAGCTTCGCACAAGGATCGGCGAAATTGAGGCCTTTCAACGCTCACAACATATCTTGGCATTCCCACCCCCCAAAAACCAACTATAACGGTTCTAATTCTAGTAAATGATGGTTGCTAAGAGTGAATGTCTTGCGGTAAAGCAGTATGCATGAGGAGTATTTCGTCTTAGGGAAGAGATAAGGGTATTTTGCATTCAAAAGGTGAAAATGATCGAGTTGCGTTTTTCGTGCCAATGCATCTATCTCAACTATGTAGTACTGACGAATGAGAAGCCCGATCCGAAAAAAAGACAAAAGAGAGGTTCTGATCCCAACAAATAGATCTAAAATAACAACCCCGTTATGATGTGGACTCTTTAGATAAGCTTCTAGTTAATGGTTAGGAAGCCTAAAGGATCCGTGGGAATCGAAGGGATAGTTCGAATAGGAGAAAGTGCGATAAGTAAAGTAGCTTTGTAAATATAATCGAAGTTTCCCCTGTTGATTAAGAAACCTGGCTCACAGGAAAAAAAGGTAAGATCTCTTCTGCCGACAAAGGGTAGAAGATTTCTTCTCCTACAGAGTTACCCAAAAAGCGAGATGAACAAAAGCAGAATGGGCGATAGTGGGCAACAGTCAAGGTTTACGCGAGAAAGCGATAAATGCCGAAGTCGAATGGGCCATAGTGGGATACGCTCAAGGGTTAAAATGACAAGGAGACAAATTTTGCTCCCCAAAAAGTGTGTCGGTCAGTATTTGAATGTTTGATCGTGCATGTCCACACCACCACCGACTCGGAATATGACATCCTGACCCACTAAATGCTCCAAAATGTTGCATTTAGTGACTAGTGCCTGAACGGAAATTTCAACGAACTCATTTTCGGTTCAAGTCTGAACCCGAAAGATGAGCAGGTCTTTTGTGATTCCAAGGACCGGCTCTATGGTCTCAGCCGAGGTGAAAAATCGAGTGGCGTTAGCCTAAAGCTTGTCTGTTGTCAAAACAAGCTTGAGCGCAAATTTGGATCCGAGAATCACAGGTTTGCCTTCAGTGTCTATCAAAGGGAGAGAGAGAGAGATACCGTTGATAGAAAATAACCCGTGAGTTATCAAAAAAGTTGATGTGGGGGTTTGGGGTTCGGTGTTCATCGGTCGTAACCGGCTAAACAGTCCAAAGACTACGGTTCAGTTGCAAGGCCCTCAACGCCGCAATCGCAGCAACCTTATATATTAGGGAAATGTCTCTAGGAACGTCTTCTATCATCGCCGACAACATGCTCACCGGTCCTTTGACACGTTAAGCCTCGTGGATGGTTCTGTCAAATATCATAGGTGCTTCAACTACTATAGCTAAAGTTGTTGCATACAAAAGAGGGAGAGGTTCCTTGCAAATAAAGCGACACTCTAGATGTAGGGTTGTGATCGGCTGAGCCCTTATCAAAAGTAGATGCAGGTTGTTGGATGGTAGAATCTCGAAGGGTTTGGTAGGCCAACGACGACGCATGGACGACCATTTTGGTCATCTCTGTAAACTAGGGTTTTATTTCCGCCATGAAAGCCGCAACTTGCTCTTTCATCATGGTTGCTCTCTTTTTTGACGAGAGATCTAAAACGGAGCTTTCTTTTTCACAGTCTCTTTGGCGGGGTGACCGGTTTTGTAGAACGGGCTTTTTTGGCGGGGTGATCGGTTATGTACAACGGGCTGGAATTCTTCCGTTATGAGTTTGATTTTGATAAATGAAATCTTATTACTTAATGTGGCAACGGTAGACGTAATGCCTTTTCTACAAGATGTGGATGCATATGGCCGATTTATGTGACAAATGAAGGCATCATGCCCCGTCTTTCCCCATTCGAAACACAATCCATTGCCGCAATTAGGGGGTGGGGTTCCCATGGCTGACGTCTTTGGGGACCTATTGGGAGGCCATGGGTTTTTAGGTGGAGGAGGAGATGGGATAACCAGTTTCATACGAGTAGGTTTGGGTTGTTTATGAGCATCCCACCAGAATGTCTGCATCTCGTACTCCACCGCATATTGAGCCACTTGCTCAAATATGAAATTCAGTCTGTACATTTGACTGAGGTGGGTTTGTATAAACCTTCTAGATTGGCCCGAGAATTGTCCCACAAATTTTTGGACACCTTTCGCATCGCATATAAGGTCCATTAAAGCTTCTCGCATAGTTTTCATTCGAGCACGTAGGGCGGGGGCAGTTTCACCCGACGAACGTCTAAAGTTCATTAACTTTTGCAGCCTAGTATGGAATATCTATCTGGCCTAGGACTTTTGGTAATCCCGCAAAAAGAGGAGCGTACTCCCTCATTGCCAGAATGGTTTCATATTTACAAGTATAGAGAATAAGGGCCGAACCGCGAAGGTATCGACCGAGGAGAGAGAAAGCCACCCGGAGGTCAACCCTATCCTAGTATCTGAATGTTAGATCCCTCATTTTTGTGGCATACAACATTCGGAAATGAGACAATGACATAGTGTCTTCCATACCAAAGAATTGTAGGCTTTGGAAAAGGAGAAGAATATAACCGCGGTGGTAGCAAAACTATCCCGCCGTGGGTAGATCCGGATTCAAAACATATGTTGTCCTAATCTATGGGCATGAAAAAGGGGAAAACCCTAAATTGGAACAGTTCGGAATTCGGCACGGCCTAAGGAGGTGCAGGAAATGCCTAACCACACCAAACTGATCAAACCACACACCAAACTGATCAAACTACACACACACACACAGACTCAGTGGTCAGGTTTAATCAAGAAAACGTATTACCAAAACTGCTACCCTCTAAGACAGTAGAGCAAGGCCGAAGGGCCAGGTCTATAAAAACAAGCAGAGAACTATCCACGCACCTTTCGGTGTAGATCTACAGCGGCACAGATAGAAAGGTGTCTAAGCAATGCCACCCACGCCAAGATCTAGGAAGAAAATCTACACCAATTAATCACACACAATCTCTACGGCCACACAAACCCAGATAGCGTAAGCGGTAAAATGCAAATGCTCAATCCGATTGGGCTCCAAGGAACCCAATCCACTCCGAACCTTTTATACGAGTGTCCACACTAAATCTGGTAGCTCCTGCGCTAGTAGGTTATCGAAAGGCAACTCTAGCACCCTAGTGAGTGCTACGGGTGAACCGAAGTTGTTAGGAGCAAGTCGAATTTTGTAGAGCTCCTCGAATGTAATCCGCTCCACAATCCGCTCCACAATCGGCTCCAAGAAATATCTCCAAAGGTGTCTCCCTACGAGACTCTCCGCGGATTTTTGCCTCGGAATCTTTGGGAACCCGAATGAGAAAGGTATAAAATAAAAGAAATAGGTAGGTGAGTACTAGGGGTAAACTGGACTTATTCGCAGCAAGTCGGATTCGTAGCAAGTCTGATTTTGTAGAGCTCCCCAAATGTAATCCGCTCCACAATCCGCTCTAAGAAATATCTCCAAGGGTGTCTCCCTACGTGACTCTCCGTGGATTTCAACTTGAAGGAGAAAGGTAGAAAATAAAGGAAAAAAATAGAACAAATGGCAAAGGTAATTTAGCATTAGGTAGGAGGCTGCTCAAACTCTAGACATGCAGCCTCACTTATGAATGTAACAATCCGGATTCAGCAACAACCCTAATTATGTTAGACAAATCCTAATCTGACAGCAAAAACCCTAATTCAGATAAAAAAAGTCGTAATTTAGACTGCTAAGACACTAGATTTACAGCCAAGAAACTTTTAGCAACAAGCTAAAAGGGCAAGATCTAAAGAATAAGACCCTAAATCTGCAAAAATCTTAAATCTGCAGAAAAACCCTAAATCTGCCGATTAACCCTAAATCTCCAGTTAACCCTAAATCTACAGATTAACCCTATATCTATCACATAATATAGATCTGGGTTTTTAGCAAGGAAATAGGGTGGCAGCAAGATAGGAAAGAAGAATTTAAAAGAAGTAATTTAAGAAAAATAATAATTTTTTTTTTTTTTTTGTTTTTTTTTAATTTAGACCTTTTGGGCAAGAATACCAAGCCACAAGGTAGCCACTGGGCTCTCGGGTCTTTATCGTATTCTCTACAAGGGTTTTCTCCACCAGCAACAACAAAGCAAAAGCAATTTCAGCCAAAAACACAGGAAAATCCAATTCGGCCAAAATAACACTCTTCCCACCTCAAATAAGATACAAGCGAGAAAAAACAAAACAACAACAAACACCCAAACCGTCTGGCTGCCCGAGGAAGGCATTGCCGGATCCGGATGCCTCTCCACACGAGTTCTAATACACCACTCCCAAGAGATGACTTAAGTTTTGGAGGGAAACCTTCTCGACTTAGCTCTGGGCCGCGTGGATTAAAAAACGTAGGCAGAAAACAAGGAAAAATATTCGTGTACAATCTAGCCACTATCACTAGCTAGCAAATAGAAAGAATAAACGTGAGCAATCGAGAGAGAGAGCAAGAGAGTTGCCTTGCCGCCAAGAGAAAATTCTTGTTCAAAAGCTAAAAAATTTTAAATCTGAAATTAGACTAATTAGAAGTTACGCTACGCTTACGCAAACTTAGCCTAAGTCTAAGCTAGTTTACATGAACGAACCTACTTAAGATGTTGGCGAATAGACGGCCAGCATCGTTTGAAACTCTAAGACCTCCATAAGTCCTCAGAGTGGACAGCTTCCAAGAAGCCTCTAGGATAATCCTGACCCTTTTGTGTTTCAGCAAAAATAACTGCAACCCTGGCAAACGAAAACCCTGACTACCTGCACCCCTGTGAAGGCAAGACTCCCCTGAGTTGATAGCAAAAAGAATCTCTGAATTTGCTCCCCTGAGCAGTAAGTTATGGAGGGTCAAAGTTGACCTTTTGTACAGAAGCTCTCGGGGAGAGAGGGTCCTATCTTCTAATTTTTTCTAAGTCCTATCTCTCTCACAGACTCTATCTACTGATGTACGGACCAATCAGATTACAGTTCCGTACGCAAAAGTACAGCTGCCGGTGTACTTTATGTACGGACATTGTACGACATGGCCTAAATGTCCACACGTGGAATATTCGGATTCGCTCCTCTAATCCTCGGAGATGCCGCGCTTGTTGAGAAAGTAATCCTAAGTTAGTTCAGAAGGTAGTGCATTAAAGGGAGAGAGCGCAGTGGCGCAATGGAGAAGCACAGTGCAGAAGTGCAAAGTGGAATAACTTTCTTGTTTAATATTTAAATCGAGTACGCGACCAGACGATCTTTAATTATAGAGAAAGAGCTTTCGAACGAGCTATAGAGAGCAAGATTTGGATACGTAGATCAAAAGTTACAGGCGTGCAAAGCAGAAGCTTCTAGAAGGTTCCACAGGAAACGGTATGGACTTTTCCGAGGTGGTTCCTAAGTGTTTCCTTGGAGTTTCGGGGACATGTCTAGTAGGTTCTTGTGACGTGGAGAGCCACGAGTTTCGGGGACATGTCTAGTAGGTTCTTGTGACGTGGAGAGCCACGAGAAGGACACTTGTCAATAAATTAGAGCTAGAAATGTCTAGAATGTCTAGAAGGGTAGAGTAGAAAAGAGTATATATGAAGTAGGAGAACTAGACAAATATGTACAATTGGAGAATTGGTTGTGACCATAGCTGAAGAGATAGTAAGAGTCCCTATAGTGAGAAAGCATTGTAACTCTGTGTGAGTTGAGATACAAAGATAAGTGAAGCCTTGTAAAGAATCACTTGGAGAAAATAAAGTGATTCTTCTTGTGAGGAAAATTTGAGCAAGTGTGCTTTTACTTTGTGAGTGAATTCTTTGTGGCTTCGGAAGATTCTTGAGTGACCTGTGAGAGAGTTTTTGCTTTGTGAAGCTAGATTGTTGCATGATGAGTGAGGCCCACAAAATTCAACAGCGCTCCAATGTTACATCGCCACGTGTCATACGATGTGGCGCTGCCCACAAACCGCCGAATTCTCCTTCCGCGATCTCGGCGCAATTTCCGGCCGTCCGATTAAACTCGTATTTGATCGTAGCCGTAATAAATCAATGCGCGGTATTGATTTCTTATCCGTACCGCAATTCGTACTTTTACAATACCATATCTATGTATCCCGTTAATAGTTATAGTTAAATGATTTATCCTACGTGTACATGTTTAAATAAATATCGTACTATATACTATGCAACACTACATCTAGACTTAACGACTAAGGCTACCGGCTATCTACCATCTGTCGGCCGGCAGGTACCAAGATCAAATCCTGCCGCCGGCACATAACTTTTAGTAATTAATCCCTAGACTAATATAAATTTCCCGTAAACCTGAGGATAGCCTAGGTAGCCATGGCTCTAGCTTCCTCTCCAATTTCTCAGTGACTGCGACAAGTTTGAGAGTTGGAGAGAGAAGTTAGAGGTAGACTGCCTCGGCTTCTTTGTTTCTATTCAGACCTAGAAAATACTTAAAACCATTAATTTCTACACTCCCCTTATTTTCTAGTCAATCTTTAATTTCAGACCACACTTCTCCCTGCTGAAAATTAGCTTAGGGGAAGGCACAGGTTTGGTCATCATATCTGCTACCATCTCACTATCTGGCCTGTACTCTAAACTGATTATTTTGTTTTCTACTTTTTCTCTAACAAAGCTGAGTCTGATGTCCATGTGTTTGGCTTTAAAATGATGTTTAGGATTGGCAGAAATAGCGATTGCTGTCTGATTATCACAAAATATTTTCTGCACACCACTCTTAAGGTGACCAAGCTCACCAAGCAAAGACTTGACCCACATCAATTCTTTTACAGCAGAGCAAGAGGCCATATACTCAGCCTCCATGGTGGACTGAGCAATAACCTTTTGCTGTTTGCTACTCCAACAGCAAGCCCCATCACCCACATATAATACATATCCAGAAGTACATCTCCTCATCGGAGCATCACCATAACTGGCATCACTCCAAGTAGTGATGTCAGTATTCTCCCCACCCAAATGCAACTATAGATCTCTAGTTCCTACCAAATATCTAAGGACTCTCTTAGCTGCCTCCCAATCCTTCTTAGTGGGAGCATTTAGACTTCTACTCAGCACTCCTACAGCTGCAGCTAAATCCGGCCGGGTACAATTCATAAAATATATTAGACTTCCCACTACTAGCCTGTAAGGAATAGTCTGCATGAACTTCTGTTCATCAGGAGATAATTCCTCATCTAAGACTATGACTCCTTCTTCCTCACTCCCCTCACTTCCCTTCTTCAACTCCATTGGAGTTGTACAACTATTAGCTTTATCCATTTGAAATTTTTAAAGCATGTTCCCTATTGCTTCCTTTTGAGTCAGTTTTATAATTTTCCTTTTTCCGTCTCTCTCTACTTGAATTCCCAAAATATATCTTGCTTCTCCCATATCCTTCATTTCAAATCTCCCGTTAAGATCGGTTTTCAGTTTGTTAATTTTTTCCATTGATTTACTTAATACAAGCAGATCATCAACATAAATTGCAATAAATATCAAACCTTCCTCATCTTCAAAGACATAGATTGAGTGATCTGAGCTGATCCGAATATATCCCAGACCGGTAAGAAACTCATCAAGCTTCTTATTCCATTGTCGAGGTGCCTGTTTCAAACCATATAGAGATTTAATCAGCCGGCATACCTTACTCTCCTCTCCTTCCTCCACAAAACCTTCGGGTTGTCGCATGAAGATCTCCTCTTCCAATTCTCCATGCAAAAAGGTTGTCTTGATGTCCATCTGATGCACTTCCATGTCTTCTGCCGCTGCTAAACTGAGAAGTATGCGGACGGAGGGAAATCTGACCACCGGGGCAAAGGTTTCCTCGTAGTCAATTCCTTCCTTTTGTGTAAATCCTTTTGCCACTAATCTGGCCTTGTAGCGCTCGATTGTGTTATCTGGATTCAGTTTTAGTTTGAAAACCCACTTACAACCGATTGGTTTTCGGTTAGGTGGACAGTCCACCAGCTCCCAAGTATCGGCTGCCATGATTGAAGCCATCTCCTCATTGATGGCTGTCTTCCACCGGTTTCTTTCTAGACAAGTCATCGCCTCTACATAAGTTTGAGGTTCATCTTGAAGAGATAGTTTAGTTACCTTGTTAATAACCTGTTTTTCTTGCAGTCTTTTGCTACTTCTCCTCCCCCCTTCAAAATCTGAGGCTGGAATAGATGGTTCTCGTGGATTCTTTCGAACAAACTCGACTTCTCCCCTATCCGTTGATTCCGAATCAATTTCCACCACGTCTTCCGCTTCGAGTAGAGTTGTCACTGGAGTTTCCACAGCCGAGTCCTTTTCGGTCTTATTTGTACCTGCAAGAATGTCATCTTCTCTAAAACCTGGGTAGTTAGGAAGCTCAAAGTCATCGGAATTTTCTGACTCAAATCTGATTTTTACTGACCTCGTATATTTGAAGGGATCCACAGACTTTCCTTCATCCATAACTACTAGATGTTTTACTAAGATTATATCTTCCTTTTTTAGATCATAAACTCTATATCCTTTAACATCTTCATCATATCCTAATAAGTATCCCGGTTTTCCTTTAGGATCTAGCTTCCAATTGGACCGATCAGTATCTAGACTGAACTCTTGACTGCCGAAAACCTTTAAGTGAGATATGTCTGGTTTCCGGCCTGTCCATCTCTCATAAGGTGTTTGATCTTTTATAGCTGAAGTAAGAACTCTATTCTTGAGGTAATTAGCACAGTTCATTGCTTCTGCCCAAAACCTTTTTCCTATTTTTTTATCTGACAACATACTTCTAGCACTATCACTTAGTGTTCTATTTAACCTTTCAGCTACCCCATTCTGTTCCGGATTTTCTGGAACTGTCTTTTGGTGTTAACCCCATCTTCCCTCAGAAAATCCTCAAACTGGTTAGAAGTATACTCTCCACCATTGTCACTCCTTACTCTCTTGATAGGAGTTTCATGGAGTTTTTCGCTCCATGCTTTATATTGTCTAAAGCAATCCTCAGCTTCGGACTTGTTTTTCAAAAAATACACCCGGGAATACCGAGACCAATCATCAGTTATAGTCATCATAAATCTCTTCCCCCCGGTGAGGGCACTTTAGCCGGTCCCCAAATATCTGTGTGTACTAGATCTAGAATTTTTTCTCCCTTATAGGTGGCTGATTTAGGAAAGGGTAATCTGTGTGCTTTACCTTGAGCACATCCACTACAATCACTTATATCATCACTCTCACTGAACTGAATCCCTTCCACCACTCCCATTTTTTTCATCTCTCTTAACTTATCTAGATTCACATGCCCAAGTCTCTTATGCCACATCATAATATCATGAACACCAGCATAATATCATGAACACCAGCATAATAAAGTTTCTTCGTTTCATTACTTAAAATCAGCCTAAACATCCCATGGCTACCTTTCTCAGCAATGAAATAGACATCCTCCTCAAAACTAGCAGTAAAAACTCCTTCCCTAGTGCTAGTAAAAAAACCCTTATCATCTAATACTGATGTAGAGATAATATTTTTGTTCACCTCCGAAATAAACAATACATTGGAGAATGTTAATATGGATGTCTTTCCTTCTACTAACACTTTCAGATCTACCGATCCTACAAGAGTAGTGGTGACTATCCTCCCATCCTCGTACTCTATCTCTACGGTGGGAATCTTTCTTATCTTAGTGAACAGGTGCCTATCCTTACACATGTGCATGGAGGCACCTGAATCTATGATCCAACCTGCTTCACCTTTCAATCCACCGTAAGCACATTTCTGCCTTCGTGGAATTTCGACCTCATTTTTCGCCTCCAACTCCTCATCCAAAAGGAGCTCATCGTCCTCGTCCTCGTCCTCGGATTCCGCCTCAAGTACCTGTGTGACAAGGGCCTTTTTCTTTCCTCTCAGGGAACCACCGGTCTGCCCCTCCTTTAACCGAAGCTCGGTTAGCTTAGTGCACTCTGCCATATAGTGCCCCGATTTCTTACAAAAATGACATAAACCTTTGGGAGCCCTTGGTTCGAACTCGTCGGCCTGTTTTTTCTGCTCCCTACCCCCATAGTTTCCGACCGGTTTTCGGGAATCCCTGTTCCTCCAATCAGTCGCTGTTGCCAAGGCTTGGCCACTCTTTCCTCCCCTTCGGATCTTGATTGTATTCTCTTGAACGAGAATCATCCCTACCACTGAGTTCCATATCCACCTTGAGTCAGGCAAGTCCTGCACACAGTAAACTATGTTCACGAACTCATCAGGTAACTTCATCAGTAAACAGTTAACCTTTTCTTTTTCACTAAAATCTTTTCCCGCACTGTGTAGCTCCATGAAGAGTGTAGCAAGCTCATTGCAAAAATCCAACATATTTCCCCCTTTGTATACATACTCCTTCACTTTCTGATCAGCCAACTGTTGTTGCTGAATCGTACCACTTCGGTACATCTCTATGAGAGCCATCCAAAGATCGGATGCCCTTTCTACCTGCAAATGAGGACATGCAAGTCCTTGAGTGAGATGGCGTAGGATGAAGTGCTTTGCCGCCATATTGTTGAAGTCCCAGGTTTCAGTATCATTCTCCTCGTTCCTCGGAATAGGTGACATGAATGTCGAACCAGTTGCTATTGGTGTGGTCGTCTCCTTCTCCTTTCCTTTGTCCACCACCTCTCCTTCTTTTGTTTCCTCCGTTGAAGGTGGATCCTCTTTCCTGGTGAATCTGGTTCCTCCAAACCCTGGAGGAATTCCAAGACTTGATGGATGCCCCAACCGTCCACTCACTATCCCCCAAAATATTTTTTCGCATAGAGCTCCTATCATCATACTTTCCCAGTATATGAAGCCAGTTCCATTAAAGATTGGTACCCTAGAGGGTGGGCCCATAACCTGAAACTCTGAGACCTCCATAAGTCCTCAGAGTGGACAGCTTCCAAGAAGCCTCTAGGATAATCCTGACCCCTTTGTGTTTCAGCAAAAATAACTGCCACCCTGGCAAACAAAAACCCTGACTACCTGCACCCCTGTGAAGGCAAGACTCCCCTGAGTTGATAGCAAAAAGAATCTCTGAATTTGCTCCCCTGAGCAGTAAGTTATGGAGGGTCAAAGTTGACCTTTTGTACAGAAGCTCTCTGGGAGAGAGGGTCCTATCTTCTAATTTTTTCTAAGTCCTATCTCTCTCACAGACTCTATCTACTGATGTACGGACCAATCAGATTACAGTTCCGTACGCAAAAGTACAGCTGCCGGTGTACTTTATGTACGGACATTGTACGACATGGCCTAAATGTCCACACGTGGAATATCCGGATTCGCTCCTCTAATCCTCGGAGATGCCGCGCTTGTTGAGAAAGTAATCCTAAGTTAGTTCAGAAGATAGTGCATTAAAGGGAGAGAGCGCAGTGGCGCAATGGAGAAGCACAGTGCAGAAGTGCAAAGTGGAATAACTTTCTTGTTAAATATTTAAATCGAGCACGCGACCAGACGATCTTTATCTACAGAGAAAGAGCTTTCGAACGAGCTATAGAGAGCAAGATTTGGATACGTAGATCAAAAGTTACAGGCGTGCAAAGCAGAAGCTTCTAGAAGGTTCCACAGGAAACGGTATGGACTTTTCCGAGGTGGTTCCTAAGTGTTTCCTTGGAGTTTCGGGGACATGTCTAGTAGGTTCTTGTGACGTGGAGAGCCACGAGTTTCGGGGACATGTCTAGTAGGTTCTTGTGACGTGGAGAGCCACGAGAAGGACACTTGTCAATAAATTAGAGCTAGAAATGTCTAGAATGTCTAGAAGGGTAGAGTAGAAAAGAGTATATATGAAGTAGGAGAAGTAGACAAATATATACAATTGGAGAATTGGTTGTGACCATAGCTGAAGAGATAGTAAGAGTCCCTATAGTGAGAAAGCATTGTAACTCTGTGTGAGTTGAGATACAAAGATAAGTGAAGCCTTGTAAAGAATCACTTGGAGAAAATAAAGTGATTCTTCTTGTGAGGAAAATTTGAGCAAGTGTGCTTTTACTTTGTGAGTGAATTCTTTGTGGCTTCGGAAGATTCTTGAGTGACCTGTGAGAGAGTTTTTGCTTTGTGAAGCTAGATTGTTGCATGATGAGTGAGGCCCACAAAATTCAACAGCGCTCCAATGTTACATCGCCACGTGTCATACGATGTGGCGCTGCCCACAAACCGCCGAATTCTCCTTCCGCGATCTCGGCGCAATTTCCGGCCGTCCGATTAAACTCGTATTTGATCGTAGCCGTAATAAATACATGCGCGGTATTCGTTTCGCTTACGAAATCAATGCGCGGTATTGATTTCTTATCCGTACCGCAATTCGTACTTTTACAATACCATATCTATGTATCCCGTTAATAGTTATAGTTAAATGATTTATCCTACGTGTACATGTTTAAATAAATATCGTACTATATACTATGTAACACTACCTCTAGACTTAACGGCTAAGGCTACCGGCTATCTACCATCTGTCGGCCGGCAGGTACCAGGATCAAATCCTGCCGCCGGCACATAACTTTTAGTAATTAATCCCTAGACTAATCTAAATTTCCCGTAAACCTGAGGATAGCCTAGGTAGCCATGGCTCTAGCTTCCTCTCCAATTTCTCAGTGACTGCGACAAGTTTGAGAGTTGGAGAGAGAAGTTAGAGGTAGACTGCCTCGGCTTCTTTGTTTCTATTCAGACCTAGAAAATACTTAAAACCATTAATTTCTACATCGTTTGCCGTACGCTTAACAAAATCCACCCTTTGAGGGTAAAAACCCTCCCTATCTACATGTGCGCGTGAGCCAACATGGGTTCACGACTTAAATGCGAATCAAAATCGAAGCACCACCAAACGCTCCTCATACCTGCGATCCATACGTCGTCCAAACGATATCCGCGCCCGTACATTCGAATCGCGTACCTACGCACAAAATGAAACAAAACGCACTAAATTAGTACCTGCTCCAAAGGTCGCAAACGGTCAACCGAAACCGTGACCGACCGTTAACCAACCGCTCGCGCCGGATCCGTAACGAATTAGATTGGCAAATTTTGGGGGTTGGGCGGTTACGGTCGGTTGATTCACCAGGAAAAAAAAACGGTCGGTTACGGTCGGTCAACCCAAAAACCAAAAAAATGAAAATTTTGTACTGTCCCTATAATCCAACATTCTTGTACTTTGTACTCTTTGGCATCGTGGAAGTACGTGACATCATGATTAGCGTCACAAATTTGACACGGTACTGTAGTAAGCTATTTATTTCGCAAATCAAAGGGAACGCGACAAAGCGTCGCAAATCTGACACGATAGTCCACTATTAATTTTGAAAATCTTAGGGAACGCGACAAAGCGTCGCAAATCTGACACGGTAGTAGAATATTTATTTCGCAAGTCTTAGCCAACGCGACAAAGCGTCGCAAATCTGACATTGTACACCGCGCATCGTTTTTAGTGTCAAGGTTTAAAAAGTTTAGAAGTAAACTTACCGTAATTGATGCTAATTAAGAATCTGATTTTTTTTTTAAAAAGGTGTATTCTAATTTCGACGTTAATGCTAATTTGGAACAGCAAAATGGAAATTTTTCTGTACGATTATACACATTATTACATGTATCCGTACAAAATATTAGAAATCGTACTCCGTCGTGAAATTTAAATATCTGTACATGTAAGACTAAATTACGTGTCAGACCAATCCCATTTTTTGAGTGCACGTTCTTATGCTTGCGCGTCTGATTTAATTCATTTTTTGAAAAAAATTCACTTGAAAAGGTACATTTATGTACGGTTTGACATCGACCGTACACCACACTATTTAGATATTATTTTACTTTCGTTCTTTACGCTATTTTGTACGGTACCTTAATTAACGTCAAGGAAAAATTAAAATCATGTATCCTATTTGGGGATAAAAATCAAAATTTTAAGAACCCAAATTATAGTTGTTGACACTAATAAAGATTCGCGGTGTAGTACACTATTCATTTCGAAAATCTTAGGGAACGCGACAGAGCGTCGCAAATTTGACACGATAGTAACACTATTCATTTTGCAAATCTTAGGGAACGCGACAAATCGTAGTTATTGGCTTATTCCGTCGTACATTGATTAATTCTGTACTTTTTCGGTTACGGGCGGGCACGCTTAGTCGCGAAAAATCAAGATTTGGTTAATTATTTTTTTCGTAAATGACGGTCGGTTAACGGTTAACAATTTTGGAGCGTGACAAAACTCGGTCGGGCGTCAGTTACTCAGATTTTGAAAAAAAAAAACAGTCGGTTTCGGGTATGAAAATTTTTGACTTTTGAGACCTCTGACCTGCTCAACAAGACGTGTATGTCAATAGCGTACACGTCAACAATAAATGAATCGGCGATATGAGTCACGCGCGCGTGCCACAATCATATGTGCGTGCCAAGAATCATGCGTTGCTTGCCCAAAAATCGTGCGTGCAAAGAGTTGTTATCATGCGGCATGATAGTACTCGTGTTGTTTCTTCTTAAAAACTAGACATGTGGATGTGAGTATCCTTCCTTGATTTGCAAGACGAAAGACCACAATCACGTAGTAACATTGCAAGAGAAGATACCATGGTCATTAGACAAACAAGTAGGGATGGATGCAAAATAAAATGAAATACTCTTTGCCAATGCGGCACAAGTACACATGTGAATCGAAATAAACAAACAACACAAGGAAATGGAAGTCGGGGGGGAAAGGCCACCTCTTTTGTGCGAAGGCGGAGAGCTGGAGTACTTCCTTTGCCAAAATAAGGTTGGTGGGAAAGGAAAGCGAAAAGCGGAGAACGAGTAAAGATGAATGGCCAATCATGGCAAAGCATCACAGTATTGCATGCAATAAACACTAGTGTTGTGTATCGAGTGAAAAATTATTGCGATAAATTTGATATTCGATATATCGAATATCGAACGTTTAGAGGGTTTGATACATCGCTCAGGACCAACAAAAGTTATCGCGATATATATTTGGTAGGAGGTGGGGATCCCTACAGCTTTGTTAAGGTAAATCGTACAGCAAATTGTACAGAAGATCCTCCCCCTCTCCCCTCCCCTAACCCCCCCTCAATGCGTGCCACGGGAGGGGGCGAGGAGCTTTTAAAAAAAAACGTGTTAACGTCACTTCGATATCGCGCTAAAAATATATCGTGATATCGCTAGATTTATCGTCTAAATATCGCAATAAAGAGCTTCCCGATAATCGGGTACCCAAAATTAGATACATATCGAATATCGGCAAGAGGCCTTTGATACACAACACTAATAAACATAGTATGTGTTAGGATTACAATGTGGGATTTTGGTTCAATTTTAGTGTGGGTCAGTTTTTTTTATCACGCGTCACGTCGCGCATTATATTTCGTTTCATTAGTACTTTTCAGTTTCGTTTGATAGTGTGAACAGTTTGGTCTATTTCGTTTGTATACGGGACTTCTAGTACTATCGGTTCGTGCGTGTACGTCTAAAAGATTTGTTTCGTGTAGATTACGCTATACTTAAAATATGGTACTTTTAGATATTTCATTTCGAGTAGTTTCAATTTGCGTCGTACTCTATTTTGCGTCCAGGTACATGTGACGCTTCTAGAATTAGATTTCTAGATGTAATCTGGCGACTAAGTTAAAATGCCAGCTAGTGAGGGATTAGGTAACAACTAAGATACAACTAAGGAGAAATCAATGTAGAGTTAATGTATGAGAATTAATGTGAGTTTCCTCTTCTGAAATATGTGATGTCTCTATCAATGTTCATAAGAAATTAATGTATGTGTATGAGCTGGTTGATAATTGACATAGAGTTAAATTCGCTTCCGCATTTTAATTTGTCAATTTTTTGCACATTCCGATTGTGTTATTGATCCTAACCCTTCGGATTGGATCAATCTAAAGAGAAGGAAAGTTATGACATTCGGTTAGATAGAGATACTTATAAGGAGTGGGAGAAATTTATGAAGAAAAAGGATAAAAAGGTGAAAAAGGAAAATGTTTCGGTGAAAGAGGAATCCGAGGGCAGCTCTAGCTCTAGTTCTAGTTGCAGCTCAGATATTTCAGATGATGATGAAAAATGTAGGAAAAGAAAAAGAAAAAGTTAGAAGAGGATTTTGATTTTGATAGTGAGTTGGAAGGAGAAGAAGATTTTCGAATGGGAGGCAAGCCGGTTATCTTTAATGGATCAAACTACGCTATTTGGAAGAAGAACATGAGAGCGAGTCTCATCTTGAAGAAGTTGTGGAAGATCTTCAACAGCAGGGAGAAAATGTCAAAAGATCCTAGGGCGCAAAATTTGGTATCAGAGCAGGTTAGCTCCACATTGAGGATCTAGTGAGTTAGGCATGGGAGGGAAGAAAAAGAAGAACACACCCTCTCCATCCAGACCGAGGATGCCTATGGGGACCTCGGGAACTCCGCCGACACCCG
>JBBHKE010001178.1:328526-343030 GCA_037447655.1 Zygnema cylindricum
TTGTTGCGTCTGTGTACGCATATGGAGGATGCATTTCATATGATTGTTCGTCGACCTATTTTTGCTTAGCTTCTTGCATGATAGTTTGGGTCGCTTCTGCGGTCTATTTTAGACCAAAGAACAACAGTGGAGAGTATACCTCAAACCAGTTTGAGGATTTTTTGAGAGAAGATGGAGTGCCACACCAAAAGACAGTTCTTGAAAATCCTGAGTAGAATGGTGTAGCTGAAAGATTAAATAGAACATTGAGTGATAGTGTTACGAGTATGCTGTCAGATAAGAAGATAGGAAAGAAGTTTTGGGCCAAAGCAATGAACTGTGCAAATTATCTCAAGAATAGAGTTCTTACTTCTGCAGTAAAAGGCCAAACACCCTATGAGAGATGGACATGCCGAAAACCAGATGTTTCACACTTAAAGGTTTTCGATAGTCAAGCGTTCAGTTAATCACTGATCGGTCAAACTAAAAGTTAGACCCAAAAGGAAAACCAGGATATCTACTAGGATATGATGAAGATGTAAAAGGATATAGAGTCTATGATCTCAAAAGAGAGGATATTATCCTAGTGAAGCACCTAGTAGTTATGGATGAAGGAAAATCTATAGATCGCTTTAAGCATACAAAGACAGTCAAAATCAAATTTGAGTCAAAAAAATCGGATGACTTTGAGCTTCCTAATTTTCCAGGATTTCAAGAAGATGATGATCTTGCAGGTACGGATCAGATCGAGAAGGACCCAAATGTGGAACCCCTAGTATTAACTCCAACCGAAGCGGAAGACGTGGTGGAAATCAACCTCGAATCAAGGAATAGGGGAGAAGTTGAAACTGCTCGAAAGAATTCAAGAGAGCCATCTATTCTAACAACCGAGTTTGAGGGAGGAAGAAGAAGCAGCAAAAGAAGAAGCAAGGAGACAAGTTAACAATAAGGTAACCAAACGGTCTCACCCTGATGAACCTCAACCTTATAATGAGGGAATGACTTGTCCTGAAAGAAATCGGTGGAAGACAGCAATTAATGAGGAGATGGCCTCAATTATGGCGGCCGATACATGGGAATTCGTGGATTGTCCTCCTAACAGGAAGCCAATTGGGTGTAAGTGGGTGTTAAAGCTGAAACTCAACCCGGATAACACCATTGAGCGCTACAAGGCTCGATTAGTGTCAAATGGATTTACCCAAAAAGAGGGAATTGACTACAAGGAGAATTTTTCTCTGGTCGTCAGGTTTCCTTCAATTCGGATACTTCTCAGTATGGCGGCAGCAGAATACATGGAAGTGCATCAGATGGACATCAAGACGGCCTTCCTACATGGAGAGTTGGAAGAGGAAATTTTTGTGCGACAGCCCGAAGGATTTGTGGAGCAAGGGGAGGAAAGTAAGGTATGTCGATTAATTAAATCTTTCTATCGCCTGAAACACGCGCCCCGGCAATGGAACAAGAAGCTCGATGAGTTTCTTACAAGTTTGGGATATGTTCGGATCCGCTCAGATCACTCAATTTATTTGTTTGAAGATGAAGAAAGAATTATTTTTATTCCAATTTATGTCGATGATTAGCTTGTTTTAAGTAAATCTATGAATAAAATAAATAAGTTGAAAAATTATTTAAAAGGAAGATTTGAGATGAAGGATATAGGAGAAGCAAGGTGTATTTTGGGAATTCAGGTAGAGAGAGACAAAGATAGAAAGATAATAAGATTAACTCAAAAAGAGGCCATTGGAAACATGTTAGAAAAATTCCAAATGGACAAGGCTAATATTTGTACCACTCCTATGGAATTAAAGAAGGGAAGTGAGGGGAGTGAGGAAGAGGGAGTTATAATCTTAGATGATGAGGTAGGCCCGGAAGAGAAAAGATTTATGCAGACCATCCCTTATAGACAAGTAGTGGGCATCCTAATATATTTCATGAATTGTACCCGTCCGGACATAGCCGCAGCTGTAGGAGTACTAGGTATGAGTCTGAATGCTCCCACTTAAAAAGATTGGGAGGCAGCTAAGAGAGTATTTAGATATCTCATAGGGACTAGGGATCTATGGTTGCATTTGGGTGGGAACAATACTGATATCACCACTTGGAGTGATGCTAGCTATGGGGATACTCCTATGAGGAGATGCACATCTGGATATGTATTAAATGTGGGTGATGGGGCTTGCTGCTAGAGCAGCAAGCAGCAAAAGGTCATTGCTCAGTTCACCATGGAGGCTGAGTACATGGCTTCTTGCTCTAATGTAAAAGAATTAATGTGGGTCAAGTGTTTGCTTGGTGAGCTTGGTCATCTTAAGAGTGGTGTCCAAAAAGTGTTTTGTGATAATCAGGCTCTCATTGCCATTTCTGCCAATCCTAAACATCACTTTAAAGCCAAACATATGGACATTAGACTTAGCTTTGTTAGGGAAAAAGTAGAAAACAAGATAATCAGTTTGGAGTATAAACCAGATAGTGAAATGGTAGCAGATATGATGACCAAACCTGTGCCTTCTCCTAAACTAATTTTCTGCCGAGAGAAGTGTGGTTTTAAAATTAAGAGTGACTAGAAAATAAGGGGAGTGTAGAAATTAAAGGTTATTTTAGTATTTTCTAGGTTTTGTAAAATGCAGAAAAGAAGAAGAGGCAGTCTGCCTCTAACTCTTCTCTCCAGCTCCCACACTTGTCGTAGTCAGTGAAAGTTGGAGAGGGAGATAAAGCCATGGCCGCCTACGCTATCCTGACGGGGACAGATATTAGGTTAGTAGATTTTACCAAAATAAACTTGGCGGGCACAAGATTTGAACTTGAAACCTGCCGTCCGCCAAAGTAGCCAGTAGCTTGTAGCCTTAGCCAACTAGTCTAAACCAGAGATATATGATATAGGGTTTGATAGTTATTTAAATGTTAACACGTCGGCTACCTTCATTCAACGGGATATTTAGACATAGATACAATTTGTAATGTACGGCGTACGGCACATCCGAAACTAATACCGCGCATTTTGTTTCGAAGGCGAAACAAATATTGCGCAAGTTTTTATGACAGCCACGATTCTAATCCGGCTTAATCGGACGGCCACGAAGCATGCCGATATCGTGCAATAGGTTTTTGGCGGTTTGCGGTCAACGTCACAATAATTGCCACGTGGCACAATCACATTGGATTACGACATCTCCGGGGATTCCAAGAACGAATCCCAAAATGATATGTGTCGACTTTTTGCCCATGTCGTACAATGACTGTACATAAAGTACAACGGCACTTGTACCTTTATGTACGATACACTATTATGATTGGTGCCGTACTTCAGTAGATAGAGTTTTAGAGAGGGATAGGACTTCGAAAAATTTGATAGATTGGACCCTCTCTCCTAGAGAGTTTCTGTACAAAAGGTCAACTTTGATCCTTCATAACTTACTGCTCAGGGGAGCAAATTCAGAGGTTATTTTTGCTATCGACTCAAGGGAGTTTTGCCTTTACAAGGGTGAAGGTGGTCACGTTTTTGACTGCTAAAGTGGTAATTATGCAATTTTGTGTCCTCCATTGGACTACAAAATACATGAAGCCTCTAGATAGTATTTAACTAACCCACTTTAAGCCACGACCACTGCTGCCCAAAAAGGCAAACTGACAATTTGACTGCACCCCTATGCAGCATGGACTCCTTTGAGTCCGTAGCAAAAAGAATCACTGAAAACGGCCAACTAGTCGATAAGTTATGAGTCGGCAAAAATGCCAAGTTTATACAAACTCTCAAAGAGAGAGAGGTTCCTATCTACCAAAATTCTCTAAGTCCTAAATCCCTCTCACAAACCCTATCTATTGAAGTACGAACCAATCGGATCACTGTAGAGTACAGAAAAGTACTATGGCCGATGTACTTTCTATACGGCCCATGTACGGCAATGCCATTAAGTGGACGCGTGTCCACTTTTCACTTGTCCTTATGTTCGCCGGAATTCCTGCGACCAAATGTCATCCCTCCGCGTGGCGCCACGTCACGCCACGTCTATAAACGCCAAAAGTGACCATTCCGTGATCTCGGCATTGATGTACGCCGTCGGATCAGATTCGATATTAAATGTCCGCCGTCGAAAACAAATGTCCGATTCATTTGTTTGCGTGCGAGATAATGTTCGCACTATATAATACTTGGTTCCATGTTTTTTCGTTCGTAATTCCGTTAATCGAATTCATAGACGTAACATTGTTTAAGTAAATATCAAACCTAATATATGCCAACGGACTTCTACGACAAACTGGTTAGAGCTAACGGCTAAGCCGCGCTCTACCGGACGGAGGTTCGAGTCCTGCCGGACTCAACCTTTTGTTGAGAGTGACATAAGTCACTCTTTAGCCCTGCTTGCTTAAGCTAGGACAGCCATGGCTCAACCACCCTCTCTATCCCTCAGTGACTACGGCAAGTATGGTGGGAAGAGAGAGGAGGCGGAGGCAGGCTGTCCACCTTTTCTATTTTGTACTAAGTTCAGACCTAGAAAATACCATATAAAAATATCAATTTCAACACTCCCCTTATTTTCTAATCTAATTTAAATTTCATTTTTAATCCACACTTTTCCCTGCAATATTTTAACTTGGGAGAAGGCACCGGTTTTGCCATCATATCAGCTACCATTTCCTCATTAAATCTATATACAAGGTTCACGGTTTTATTCTCAACCTTTTCTCTTACAAAACTTAATCTTATGTCCATATATTTAGCCTTAAAATGATGTTTTGGATTAGCTGCAATTGCAATGGCAGCTTGATTATCACAAAACACTTGATGCACTCCCTCCTTCATATACCCCAGTTCTTGCATCAAAGATTTGACCCACATCAACTCTTTCACAGCAGAACAAGAGGCCATGTACTCAGCCTCCATAGTAGACTGAGCAACCACCTTTTGTTGCTTACTGCTCCAACAACAAGCCCTTTCCCAACATACAACACATAACCAGAAGTGCATCTTCTCATAGGTGCGTCCCCATAACTGGCATCACTCCAAGTAGTGATGTCAGTGTGCTCCCCTCCCAAATGCAACCATAACTCTCTGGTTCCTACTAGATATCTCATGACTCTCTTGGCTGCCTCCCAATCCCTTTTCTTAGGATCATTAAGACTCCTACTGAGTACTCCAACTGCTGCCGCTATGTCCGGCCGGGTACAAATCATAAAATAGATTAAACTTCCTACGACCTGTCTATAAGGAATAGTCTTTATAAACTCTCTCTCTTCTGTACTCATTTGATCATCTAAGATCATCACTCCTCCTTCTACACTCCCATCACTTACTTTTTTCAAGTCCATGGGAGTGGTATAACTGTTAGCATTTTCCATCCAGAATTTCTCAAGCATATTACCTATTGCTTCTTTCTGAGTAAGTCTGATAATCTTCTTCCCCCTATCTCTCTCCATTTGAATCCCCAAAATATATTTTGCCTCCCCTAAATCCTTCATATCAAATTTGCTTCTGAGATCTGTTTTTAACTTATTGATCTTTTCCAAGGATTTACTCAACACAAGCAGATCACCACATAAATTGCAATAAAAATGACACTATTCTCATCTTCAAACATATAGATAGAATGGTCAGAGCTGATACGGATATATCCCAGACTAGTACGAAACTCATCTAGTTTCTTATTCCACTGTCGGGGAGCCTGCTTTAGTCCATATAAGGACTTTATGAGCCTGTAGACTTTGCTCTCTTCTCTTTCTTCCACGAACCCGTCGGGTTGTCTCATGAAAATTTCTTCCTCTAATTCACCATTAAGAAACGCAGTCTTAATGTCCATCTGGTGTATTTCCATGTCTTCCGCTGCTGCCAGGCTGAGGAGAATCCTTACTAATGGGAACCGAACAACTGGAGCAAAGGTCTCCTCATAGTCAATCCCCTCCTTTTAGGTGAACCCCTTAGCTACCAATCGAGCCTTATATCTTTCAATGGTATTATCTGGGTTCAGTTTTAGTTTAAATACCTATTTACACCCAATAGGTTTTTTTCTGTCTGGAGGACAATCTGCTAGTTCCCAAGTATTTGCTTCCATGATAGAAGCCATCTCATCATTTATAGCTCTAATCCATCTTTCTTTCTCTACACTATTCACTGCCTCCGAGTAAGTCCGAGGCTCATCAAGGTGAGATAGCTTAGTTACCTTATGAGCGGCTTGTTTTTCCTGTAATCTTTTCCTACTCCTCCTTCCTCCCTCAAACTCCGAAGAAAGAATCGATGGAAGTCTTGGATTTCTTCTCACTGTTTCATCGGCTCCCCTGTCCATGGAAACCGCTTCTGGTCCCGCTTCTTCTATCTCCTCAAAGTCCATACGAGTATGTGAGGTTTCCCGTGAGTCTCCTGTATCTTGGATCTCCCCTGAATCTGTAATCACGGTGTCACCCATGTCCTTTTCGGGAACGACCGAGTTCTCCTCACTTTCGGACTCAAATCTGATCTCTATCTTCATTGTATATTTGAAGGGGTCAAATGACTTCCCCTCATCCATGACAACTAAGTGTTTGACCAGAATGATATCTTTCTTTGCTAAGTCATAGACTCTATATCCCTTAACATCCTCATCATATCCCACAAAGTATCCAGGTTTTCCCTTAGCATCTAGTTTCTAGTTTTTCTTATCCGTGTCAAGACTGTAAACTTGGCTACCAAATACTTTAAGGTGTGAGATATCTGGTTTCCTTCCAACCCTTCTCTCATAAGGTGTCACTCCCTTTACAGCTGAGGTAAGGACTCTATTCTTAATATAGTTGGCACAGTTCATTGCCTCTGCCCAAAATATTTTTCCTATTTTCTTGTATGCCAACATACTACATGCACTATCTCCTAGTGTTCTATTCAACCTCTCAGCTACCCCATTTTGTTCCGGGTTATATGGTACAATTTTCTGGTGTTGCACTCCCTCATCTCTCAAATATTCCTCAAACTGGTTAGAGGTATATTCCCCCCCATTATCACTTCTTATCCTCTTAATAGGGGTGTCATGCAACTTCTCACTCCATGCTTTATATTCTTTGAAGTAAGTTGATGCTTCAAACTTATTTTTCAGAAAGTAGACTCTAGAGTATCTAGACTAATCATCAGTTATTGTCATCATAAACCTCTTTCCTCCAACCGAAGGTACTTTTGCAGGTCCCCAAATATCTGTGTGGACCAAATCTAACACTTTCTCACCTCTATATGTGGCGGCTTTGGGAAAGGGAAGTCTGTGAGCCTTACCTTGAGCACAACCACTACAATCATCCATCATTTCATTATCCCCAAACTGAATGCCATCTACTACCCCAAGCTTTTTCATTTCCCTTAACCTATCAAAATACACATGCCCCAACCGCTTATGCCAAATCATCACCTTAGGAACACCAACATAGTAAGCATTCTTCTTTTCATTACTCAAGTTAAGCCTAAACATTCCTTGGCTACCCTTATCTGCTGTGAAGTAAACTTCATCCCCATACTTAGCTGTAAAGACTCCCTTTCTAGTGAAAGTATCAAACTCTTTGTCATGTAACACTGACGTAGAGACAAGATTTTTACTCAGCTGAGTAATGTAAAGTACATCTGAGAATGTAAGTATACAAGTCTTACCCTCCACTAAGACTTTCAGATCTACTGATCCCACTAGATCTGTAGTAACCACTCTCCCATCCCCATACTCTATCTCTACAGTAGGAATCTTTCTTAACTTAGTGAAGAGTTCTTTATCACGACACATATGCATAGATGCACCTGAGTCGATGATCCATCTTTCCTGTGGAGCTTCCCGGATTGCTCCAAAGGCACACTTCTGCCTCCGAGGAATATCCTTCTCCTCCAGACTCTCGTCAAGAAGAAGTTCCCCATCCTCCTCAGAGGACTCGTCCTCGGTTTCTCTTGACACTTTTGTAACCACAAGTGTCTTTTTCTTCCCTCCGGAAGAACCCCCTCCACGGTTCTCTTGGAGCCTCAGCTCTGAAAGCTTCACACAATCTGCAATAAAGTGTCACGGCTTTTTGCAATAATGACAAAGACCCTTTGGGGGCCTCTGTCCCCCAGAATGATCTCTCTCCCCTCTATAAGGTTTCTTCGGGTCCTTCCCCCATCGGTCCCCTCCTGCTGCTAGAGCTTGCATGTTCTTTCCTCCTCTCCTAATCTCCATTGTGTTTTCCTGCACAAGTATCATCCTGACTACTGCGTTCCATTTCCATGAACTACCAGGCATTCCCTGTACTCGGTACACTATGTTTTCGAACTCATCTGGTAATTTCATGATAAGGGTGTTAACTTTCATATTCATTGTACCTGTCCACCCGACACTTTCCATTTCCATATACAAACAAGAAAGATCATTACAGTAATCTAACATCTTTCCTCCTTTGTAAGAGTAACTCAATAGCTTTTGCTCAGCCAACTAGAGCTCCTAAATAGTTCCAGCTCTATAAATTTCCACCAAACTCACCCACAACTCCTCGGCCTTGTAAATGTGAAGATGAGGAGTGGCCAAACCTTGAGTGAGGTGCCTCAGAATGAAGTTCTTGGCAGCCATGTTTACATCCTCCCACATTTGAGTATCGTTCTCCACGGTCTTCACGGTTGGCGCTCCTGATACTGTGACAATAGGAGTGAGGGGTGTCTCCTTCCCTTTCTCCTTTTCGGACACACTGCTGTCCCCATCATCTGCCTCCTCCGCTGAGGCAGCCGTTGTTGCAGAAAACCTTACTCCCCCAAATCCTGGTGGAGTTCCTAAAGGTGGACGTTTCACTTGTCCACTGACGATACCCCAGTATCGTTTCTCACACAAAGCTCCCATCATCATGGCTTCCCAATAGATGAACCCAGATCCATTAAAGGTGGGCACCCTAGAGGGTGGGCCTATAACCTGCAATTCTGTGTCCTCCATTGGACTACAAAATACATGAAGCCTCTAGATTGTATTTAACTAACCCACTTTAAGCCACGACCACTGCTGCCCAAGAAGGCAAACTGACAATTTGATTACACCCCTATGCTGCCTGAACTCCCTTGAGTCCGTAGCAAAAAGAATCACTGAAAATGGCCAACCAGTCGATAAGTTATGAGTCGACAAAAATGCCAAGTTTATACAAACTCTCAAAGAGAGAGAGGTTCCTATCTACCAAAATTATCTAAGTCCTAAATCCCTCTCAAAAATCCTATCTATTGAAGTACGAACCAATCGGATCACTGGAGAGTACAGAAAAGTACTATGGCCGATGTACTTTCTGTACGGCCCATGTACGGCAATGCCATTAAGTGGACGCGTGTCCACTTTTCACTTGTCTTTATGTTCGCCGGAATTCTTGCGACCAAATGTCATCCCTCCGCGTGGCGCCACGTCACGCCACGTCCATAAACGCCAAAAGTGACCATTCCGTGATCTCGGCATTGATGTACGCCGTCGGATCAGATTCGATATTAAATGTCCGCCGTCGAAAACAAATGTCCGATTCATTTGTTTGCGTGCGAGATAATGTTCGCACTATATAATACTTGGTTCCATGTTCTTTCGTTCGTAATTCCGTTAATCGAATTCATAGACGTAACATTGTTTAAGTAAATATCAAA
This sequence comes from Zygnema cylindricum, assembly GCA_037447655.1. Classification (NCBI taxonomy): domain Eukaryota; kingdom Viridiplantae; phylum Streptophyta; class Zygnematophyceae; order Zygnematales; family Zygnemataceae; genus Zygnema; species Zygnema cylindricum. The sequence goes on from JBBHKE010001178.1 coordinate 338,074, forward strand.
CCTAATATATGCTAACGGACTTCTACGACAAACTGGTTAGAGCTAACGGCTAAGCCGCGCTCTACCGGTCGGAGGTTCGAGTCCTGCCGGACTCAACCTTTTGTTGAGAGTGACATAAGTCACTCTTTAGCCCTGCCTGCTTAAGCTAGGACAGCCATGGCTCAGCCACCCTCTCTATCCCTCAGTGACTACGGCAAGTATGGTGGGAAGAGAGAGGAGGCGGAGGCAGGCTGTCCACCTTTTCTATTTTGTACTAAGTTCAGACTTAGAAAATACCATATAAAAATAACAATTTCAACAAGTTATTCTTGCTGAAACACAAAGGGGTCTGGGTTATCCTAGAGGCTTCGTGTGAGCTGCCTACTCAAGGTCCTATAAAGGTCTCAGAGTTGCAATTATGCTACTCGTCACTCGCTCTAAGATGCCCTGCCTGATTGGTACAACCATATTCTATACGCGGACATTATCCATTCGCACAAAATCTGCTCCCAATGTGGATGGACTTGGATACATGCAAATTGAACTTTTTTTTTGTTTGTCTTTAAAGCACGTGCGAGTTTCCACCCACCAGTTCTACGGTGATGGATCTTGATTACATTCTATATGTCACTCATCAGGTCCAACACAACATAGGTGATTTACATTGGTGGATTCCATGTTCGGGAGCTTAGTTATCTTAGATGTTGGGTGTGTAGTCTAAGTAGGCTTTGATGCTCGGATTTTATTTTTTATATTGTTTTGCATGCATCCTTAGTCCGTCCTTTTTGCTCATCTTTCTGACTCATCAGTTTTTCGTGGTTTGATCTCGTGTGACATTTTCTCCTTTATTTCGTGTTTTATTCCACTCCTATGTTCAAATGGTTGGTCATCGAAAATTTTTAAAATGTTGCCCAACATATATGGCAACACATGCTTAAAAGTTCAAATGTTGTTTTTTGCGTCATATCCACCTATTTCACTATTATCAAGCACGGCTCAGTTCCAAAGGTGTTCACATATTCAGTATTTGCACATTGCTATATGTACTTCTTTTCAAACATGGCACTTGAAATGTTACTGAACAGTTAAAGATACAACACTTTGGAAAAAATTGTTTCCTAGAAACGCTTATAATTTCAGCCGCCTATCCTATGGACCCACTACATGTCAATGTTAGACAATCCCGATAAGATGCCCTGGTATGAAAAACCTAGACGACTTTTAACCTCTGAAGATTTTGTGTAGGCAAACAAGATACGTTACAAACAGTACCTGAGGGAACATAGATAAAAAAAACCTTGTACATTAATTTCGTGCTATATGGACCATTTAGTGAACACATTTGGCAGTAAGATGTCCCGATACTGGTCACGTCACACATTTCTTTACTGAAAGATGTAATCATTTGATAGATTCCCCTATCCTAGATGATGTAACAAATTTTGAAAAATTACCCTTTTCCAAGTTTATTTTATTTGTTAGATTTCTTGTTTTGTTGCCAATTACTCTTGCTTACAGTTTGATATGCTAGTTAGGTTCAGAATATTTAAAGGATTTGAAATATGAAGTTAAAAAAAAAAGTAAACTAATATGATATGACATCGATTCAAAATCTAAACGTACAACAAATGCATTAATTTCTCTAGCTTCTAATTGATGATACATCAATAGATTTCCAAAAATAGATACCAATATCCAATATTGATGGCCTTACACATTTTCTGTGACAAATACAGAACCTGACTCGTCAATATGACACGCTGAAGGCTGAACCAACGAGCCTTTTAGTTAGATTTGAAGCTTTCTTGTTCCACTTACAGTGCCCCGCCTTTTTGAAAAGTAAACAGAGTTTGACATTGGGCAACAAATGTTTGCTCATACTCTCTAAAAAGGCACGCGTTCCCACTCTATAAATACAGTTAAAAGATTGAAGAAGGCAGTTAAAAGGTAGAGTTTCCTTTTCAGCCAGTCATGTTCTTGTTTTGAGCGTATCTTGGCCTATTGAGAAAGATTTCGCATCAGGGATAACAGTGACTCTCCAAGCTGTAATTCTGTAAAAAATAGTTGTTATTATATTAATGCACATACTAGTAAAACTAGCCATCCATTACAATTTTTTAAGTTTTACACCTGAACTACTTCTTTGTCTGTAACGCTAGTACATTACTGCTTTCTGCAGCTTTCATCTGCTAAAGATTGGCGGATGGCTTCCAATAACTTGAAGAGAAGTTTTTACCAATACTAGTGACATATCTTATGCATGCTATAAAAAAGCAAACTTACACTATTTTCCCAATTCAAAATAGGAAAACAAGCATAAATCTAGCTTTGTGTCTTGGACTGATCACCATTACAAATTTACCATAACATACAACTAGAAAGCTCAGGATACAGACTGCTACACCATTCATCAAATCCAACAACTTTTAACCAATAGAATACAATAGACATGAGCACAAAGACCTATTCTGAAGGTTCCCGAATGGTTGTGCATTCTCAACTGAAGTTCCCAAAGGCAGCTTAAAAGCGGAAAGGCAGAATTGTATTGAAGAACAGCAAAAGAGAGAGGCGGTAGTATCGAAAGAAGATTATAACGGAAGAGAGCTTTAAAATTGGTTGTGCTTTCATTTGTCTCAACATAAGCATACCGTTATGGTTGAACTTTTATTTGCCTTTATTGTGTAAGATACATTTGGAAAAGTCATGCAACAAAACGGAATCCTTAAGCAACTCCCAGATTCACGTTATAAGATTGTCACTATGACCACTACCAGAGGCCCTCAAAGTCCTAAAAAACACATCCTATCCAACCAAGTTAAGCCTCTATAAATACATTTAAGTTGAAAAAAACAGTCCCCACGCTCTCACCCAGTTTTGACTCCTATGTTCCTATCGAGTCTTGATGTGCTTCTGGTGGTTGAACGAACATCCTCAACTCCATAGAAAACTTGTATGAGGCTTCGATCTGGTGGTTCAACGAACATCCTCAACTCCATAGAAAACTTGCATGAGGCTTCGATATGAGTCCAGGCATGATATCAAGTCGCACACTCATATATAATATATTAATATTAGAGCATAGTTGTTCAAAACCATAGTTGTTTATAGCGATTAGTGCGAACAATTCAATCGCGATGAATGATACGTAGTGAACACATTGAACCTTTTGAACAAATCGTTAAAAATTGTTAATGATTTTTCATCCGTACTATTCCGTACATGTAAAACATTATTTTTTTGAAATATAGCGTAGTTTGTAAGTTTTTTGTTAAATTAGCGTCAAAACATTACAAATATTTAAATATATATCATTCATTTAGCAAATTTATTCATGAACTGGCTACATACACCTTAAGTATATGCCACTCAAATGTGTCGTAGAGTTGGGTTCAATTTTCGGCAAACGAATTTTTTTGACAAAGTCCGTCTGTCTGACAAACATCTATGGCCTCTTTCTCTCTATATCTTTTCAACATTCCATGGCGATTTAAAAAAAAAAAAAATGAAGAAGACGTTGTACAGTTTTCAAACTTACCGCGCGAAAATAGTGTGACATTTCAAACGTCTCCTTTCGAAAATGTTTATACATTTTCGATAAAATAACGTAATTGTTTCGTGAAATTACAGTTCATTTCACTGGACAGAAAGTACCAATTATTGCGACGTATGTTTTCCCAAAATTTAGTACATTTTCGTAACAAACCGTACATTTTACTGAAATATTCTACTTTTTTTCGTAAATTGTCTGTTCTGTTTACAAGACAGAAATTACATCACGTTTTTTTGCGATTTTTCCAAAAGTCACGAATTATACATTTCAATCGGAAAAAAAAGAAAAAATCCCACGATTTGAATAACTATGTTCAAAACACATTTCACGCACGATTTAAACGCGCGTACAATACGTAGAAGCCGGTGAGGGCGATTTGAAAAAATCGTGAAAATCGTTTATGAATTTATGTCCGTAGAATTTCGTACATGTATACAAAATTGAATTGAACATGTACGCCTTCATGGCTATTTATGGCGACTTCTTTGAAAAAAAAATGAAAAAAACGTTCGTACACATTTTAAACTTACCGCGCGCAAATAGTGTGACGCTGCAACGTCTCTTTTCTAAATTGTCCGTACATGAACGATTAAATTCCGTACATTATTCGTGAAATTTATGTTCAGTTTATAGAAGTGAAAGTACTGATACGTGCATCGTATCTTTTGGTCAACTTCCGTACAATTCTCGTAAAAAACTGTACAGTTACCTTAATTTGTCTGTACGTTTCTCGTTAATTGTCCGTTCAGTTTACAATTGACGTTTTTTTGGGATTTTTTCAAAAGTCATGTACAATACGTAAAAACTTGGAAAAAATGAAAAAATCGCGCGATTTTAACAACTAGGTCTTAGAGTATCAGACGGACAAAAATGGGTAAAATAGGTGTAGTGGGATCAAAGGACGTATAATACGTACTTTGTCTTGACTCTTGAGGGATTCATATTTAAGGGTTAGAAAGTACATCATCAGGTTTAAAATGTAAAGGGCTGAATCAGACGTGTTCATTTTAGTCCATCTAGCAAAGGCATTAAATACATTAGGTTAGAGTGCTCCTAACAATACTGTACTTACGTGAATTGGTGCCAACAAAAAGTACTTTGATGCAAATTGTGACGAATGTACCCGACGTACGATATATACTCAAAGAGCTGAAATTATATGGGCTCCATTGCCACACAGAATTCGCAGATCAAAATAAGCTAATCTAGATAGTGCCGACTCCAAGTTTATATAAACCCAAATGATTGACCCCTTGACAATCAGAACCCCAATATAGCTTCACCCCTGTGAAATAACACTTTTGTAACTCTGAGACCTCCATAAGTCCTCAGAGTGGACAGCTTCCAAGAAGCCTCTAGGATAATCCTGACCCCTTTGTGATTAAGCAAAGATAACTGCCACCCTGGCAGACAAAAACGCTGACCAAC
>JBBHKE010001179.1:5000-31397 GCA_037447655.1 Zygnema cylindricum
AAGTGTCTTCTCCACTCTCCTCTCTCTTTCCCCTCTCTCCACTCTCTCCTCCTATTATGGTTAGAGAGTCTCACAATCTTTCGTTTTCTTTTGCCCACGCCTCCTTACTGAATATCTGAGAAAAACAGGGAGAAGAGAGAGAGAGAGAGAGAGAGAGAGAGAGAGAGAGAGAGAGAGAGAGAGAGAGAGAGAGAGAGAGAGAGAGAGAGAGAGAGAGAGAGAGAGAGAGAGAGAGAGAGAGAGAATAGACAGATGAGAAACGGACAGGAGAATAACGCGAGAGGGGAGAAAGAGGGAGAGAGAGAGAGAGAACAGAGAGATGAGAGCAAAAGGGACAGGAGAGAGAGGAGAGAAAGTAGGAGAGGGGAGAAAGACGGCGAGAAAGAGGGGGAGAGGGAAAGAAAGGGAAAAAGGAGAGGAGAGAGGAGAGAAAGGAAAAGAGAGAGGGATGTGGAGAGCGAGGGGGTGGGGAAGAGAGAGGTGTGGAGAGAGTGGTGTGGAGAGAGAGAGGGAGAGAAGACATGAGTGCGTACAGCGTATTCACTATTTTCCTTCAGAAGACAACTTTATCTGATTAGAAAATTAAAATATAAAAATATAAAACGATAAAACAAGATTACACAATCATAAAACCGCAAGAAATAAAAGGAATATAAAAAGGAAAAGAAAAAGATAAAAGATAAAAGAAAAAGAAAAAGATGAAAGAAAAAGAAAAGGAAGAACAAAAAGAAAATGAGGGAAAAAAAATAAAAAAAATGAAGGGGCAGCAGAAAAAGAAACGGAAAAAAAAAAAAAAAGAAAAAGGAAAGCAAAAAAAAGAAAAGAAAATTAAGAGGAAGAAGAAAAAGAAAAAAATAGAAACGAAAAGGGAAAGGGAAAAAGAAAAAAGAGGAAGTAAAATAGTTTCGGAAACTTACTGAAAAAATATTGATTCTACGGACAGTCGAAAAATTATGAAAATCGGATAAAAACATTTTATCTCCTCCACTGTGGCTAAAATCTTTTCCAAAAATTTGATTTTTTACATAATTTGTTTTTTGAAAATCGCAAAATTTATTATCAAAAAGTTCTTTCGTACTCAGACGATCGAATTTCGAAAAATTTTGGAAAATTTGCAAATTTTGAAAATCTTTGAAATTTTGAAAATTTTGAAATATTTGGAAATTTTGAAAATTTTGGAAATTTTGGAAATTTTGGAAATTTCGAAATTGATTTCGAAGGTGAATCAAGGGCTGCCGGTCCACAAAAATAAAAAAAAAGGGGGCGTTTTACGGTTCAGGGTTTAAGGTTTCAGAATTTCAGAGGGTGGTTAAAACTGTTTTTTAGGGTTTTAAGGATTTTTATTTTAGGGTTTCTGAAAATACAAGAAATTAGGTTTAAAGAGATTTGAAAGTACGTTTATAATTTAAGAAAAAAAAAACATTCACATACTTTTTAAAATTATCTAAATAAAAAAAAAAAAAAAAAATTAAACAGATTAAGCATGAAATAAGTAAATCGAAATAAATGAAAAAAAAAAAAAAAACAAAGAAAAAGAAAACAGAAACAAAAACTAAAAAAAGAAAAACACAAAAAAAACAGAAAACAGAAATAAAAACAGAAAAATAAATTCTCACCTTCATCATCTTGCAAGTCGATTTCCACAAAAAATAAATAAAATAAAATATAAAAATACGTATGCATTTATATATGAAGGCTCTTCCTTTTTCCTCCACCTCTTGAAAATTCAAATTTTTGAGGCCAACGTCGTCAGCATCTTCGAATAATCCAAAAAAACCGTACACTTATCAATTTCAAATATCGAAATTTGGTTTCGTATAATTTTGGTTTTCGCACTTTTTCCTCAAAATCTGGTTTCATATATAGTTTAGTTTTCGCACTTTATCCCCTGTGGGCATCAAAGTATCAAACTATGGCACAGTATCATACGAAAAAGTCTCATAATTCATCTCCCTCATTCTGCGGACGTTTTTCTGACCGTTCGATTTTTTAATAAAGTGCTCATAAATTCCGTGCCGTACAGGATATTGTTTTGTCACTTTGCGAGCCATGTATCTGTACATAAAAGTGTGGTAGAGTACTGACAAAAAGTACATTGTACATATGACACATAGGTTTGTAAAGTACGGTGACCACAAAAGTACGTTAGTATGCCTCTACCATATAAACCGCGAATCGTTATTAGCGTCAAGGTTTTTTTCGCCACTTAAAACATCATTTCTCCGTACACACCTGTCGGATTTTCAATTTGAGACCGCCAATCGGAAGCGGAGAACCTTAAATTTCAATCGCAACCGTCAGATCCACAATCCGACCAGTGTATACGGAGAAAAATGTTTTAAGTGGCGAAAAAAACCTTGACGCTAATAACGATTCGCGGTGTAGTTGTTCAAATCGTGCGATTTTTTCCTTTTTTCCGATTTCTAACACATAAAAACAGATTTTTCCGATCCCTTCCTCTTCACCTTCCCTTCTCTCTAACAGTAATTACAGGAGAGGGAGGGGAAGGAGATAATGGAGAGAGATGGAAAGACTGCTCCCATCCCTTCCTCCTCACCTTCAAATCTTTCATCCCTCTCTCCTTCCTCTCCGTCCACCTATATTAAGTCCGGTTTTAAACAAAATAATAAGATTGTTGTTTTGATTTAATTTCTTTTTGGTTTCTTGCTCTTTAAAAAAAAAAAAAATGCTGTTGATTTTTTGTTTTTTTTGTTTTTTGTTTCTTTTATACATTTTTTACATTTGTAAGTTTCCAATATCATTTTTTCCCGTTATCTTTCTGTCCGGTAAACTGAACGGCAAATTTACAGAAAATGTACGATTTTTTCCGGGAATTGTACGAACTTTGACGAAAAGATACGTTGCACTTCATAGTACTTCATAGTACCGGTAAACTGAACAGATATTTTACGGGAAATGTACGGAATTGTATCGAAAATGTATGGACTATTACGACAAGAGACTTTGCACTGTTGCGCCAAGTGCGCGCGGTAATATGATTCGTAGTGTTGGGTATCGAGGACCTTTTGCCGATATTCGATATATATCGAATTTCAGGTACCCGATTGTACTCAACGGTGCTTTATTTGTACCAATGTGTACTTTAAACGTACAATTTTTGACAAAATGACGTAGGTGACAGTGCGCAACCAAAACAGTCACTGTCATGATCAATTCCCTTATTCAAATATAGATAGTTGTTTAGCTTTCATTTAATGGAAAATGTACAAACTGCGGTACATGTAAAATTCTTTTTTTTTACATGTACGCAATATTACGGATACGAAATCGTTAACGATTTTAAAGATTTTTTCAAATAGTTCTTCCGGATTTCTACGTATTATTGGCGCATTTGAATTGTGTGTAAAATGCGGTTTGAACAACTATGGCCTCTACATTACGTCAAAATACGTTATTGTACTGTATTGTAATTTTTTGTACTGTAGTTTAAAACTTTTCGGATGCATGTTTGGAATTGGTCACATTCCAGCCATCATATATCATCAAAAGCATACTAAAGTGGTCATTGTTGGTTTGTAGTGTCGCATGTCTGTGGAAAAAGTTTAATTTCTAAGTTCGAAAGTTCGAATCTTTTTGGCCTTTCCAGAAGGGGCAAACTTTGTTTTTCTTTTTTGTACATTATATAATCGTCGCTTTATCGTACGGATAGATTGATATAGAGTTCGACGTGGAATTCATTTGTTTCAATGCGCTTCAGTTACAGTTTGTTGTGTATGTTTGTTGTTTAGTTTCATAATACTTTTGTACTTCCATATAGCTTTGTTGGCGTTGTTTGACTTGGGAGCATTTTTGCTCTTTAGTGTACTTTGGAAGAACTGTTAACGTTAAGTTTTTAAGAAAGTGTTGAAGGTATAATTTGTGTTTGTGAGAGAGAGAGAGAGAGAGAGAGAGAGAGAGAGAGAGAGAGAGAGAGAGAGAAAGAAAGGAATGTCCCCTTGTGCCAAATTAAGGGTTTTTTTCTGTCGTTTTCCTTAGAAACTTATCGTCGTACTGTTGAAGTTACAACTGTACGAAAAATGTGGAAAAATAAGAAGTATAATTTCTGTCAACGTTAAACTTAGAATGTACAATATGTTTTACCACCCATGGCCACTTTAAGAAACGACATCTTCAGACTTTATCTTAAAACACATTGGTGATGTGTTTTAAAATAAAGTATCATCGCACCAAAAATAGAAAAACAACTTCACAACCCTCAAAAATTATCAAAATTTTAAACAATCTCAAACGACGAGAAAAAGAACACGACTCGGTATGTTTTGACCGTTTGCGTCTAGTATGTCGTGGTTTAGTAGGGAGGTTTTTTTTTGCAGGAGTCTCAGAATTCTGATGCCATTTCACGTCGACCCGATATGAGATGCAAAGGCAAAGAGCGTTTTCTTCAACCATAAACAACATATGGCTGAAAGACTCAATGTCTACATTGTCAAGCAAAGATATGCAACGTAATAAGCAGCTACAAAAAATAACAAGGTTTTGTCGATGTATACAACCGTCATAGACGTAAATGATGATTTTGGTTTTACGCATTGGGACACATGAAAATAGTGTATGAGAATCTTCACTAGAATATAAAGTTAAGTTCGCTAAGTTACAATAACATGGGGATCCTACGAGTTGTTATTACTATAGGTTAATATTCACCAAAACATTATGGACCTTTGTTAAGTATGACTCTTGTTCCTCTGGTGAATATTTCTATAATTACGCTTGTGTGAATGTGTGTATTTGGTGTGTATTCGATCCATCATATACTAATAATGACACATTGCAAGAGTTATTTTTTCTTTTAAAATTCAGAATGATGTCTACTACATCAAGCAAAGCAAACACCGAAGTGGGCATCAAGCAGACCGGATGATGCCTACATTCTTTTTCCGTTAGCAAGCATGTGGTGAAAGAATTCACATCACATCTTGCAACGTTTCCACACTGGACAAAACATCGTACAATTTGCAATAAGCATTAACGCATTTCAAGAAATCCACAACCACAATTATTTTCTTAAATCTGAATGTAACGTTACCAATCGCTGCAGTAGAGGAGGGAGAATGACCACGAGAGGAGGGTGATGAGGAAGAAGTTCCAAATGGGGGGGCACAAGGGGAAGTGAACAGCGTAGAACAAGATGAAAGAGACGGCAACGACTCGGATGACGAAGGTAGCGAGGACGAGAAAGTGATGAACGAGCGTCCGATGGGAAACCCGTCTAAGAGAAAGGCCAAAACCCCGAGAAAACGAGGAAATCGTAAAAAGGGGAGGAGACAGAGAGCTTAGGGAGGCGGGGGTGGCCAATAGAATGCTCTACACAAGTGATATGGTGGAAGCTCACTTTTTGGGGAAAAGTGAGCTTAGGGTGTATTAGGGTACCGAGCCGTAAATCGGGCATATCTTCGTAACGACACACCGGAATCACGCGCCGCTAATAACCCCTTGAAGAGGACTTCAAAAGCTTTTGAATGAATTATCGACCGACAACATCGGCCGAGAAACAGCGGGAACCGAGAATTACCAAGGATGACAATCGATTGAGACTCTAACATGGGTACTGGGACTTATTTCGGCCGTATCTTTGCAACGAGACACCGGAAACACGCGCCGTAAATTCTGCTGAGAAGAGGACTTATAAAGCTACACAACGATCTATGAAAATTCAAAATCCGGTGAGCGACAGCGAAAACCGTTTGTTACCAAGTATGACAATCTACCGCGGTCTCTTACTCGGGTACCGGTCCGTATTTCGGGCATATCTTCCGAACAACGAATCGGCATCATGCGCCGTTAATTTTGTCGTAAAGACGACTTCTAAGGCTACGTAAAGAGTTTTCACACGTCAAAATCCGGCAATCGAAGGCAGAGAATCAATTTCTCAAAGTTAGTGCCCGAATAATTCACTTTAGTGGACTTTTTCTACACCGGTTGGATGCCCAATAGCCTAAGTGGTCAAAGTGTTCCGATTCGGGTTTCTCAATTTTTTTTGGTGTAGAAGACCTTAAATAATGGAACTTTTACTAAGTCGAGTTTTTGCTAAAACGAACGAATCGGTAGGAACAATAGGCTTTTCGAAAAGTCCACTCGAAGTGGACTTTTTCAGAAATAGTCCACTTAAGCGGATCTTGGCAACTTAACGGGTCAAGATCCGTCCATTCTATCTCTCGATTCTACGAATCATAACACCTAGAGGAAGATAGAGTGAATAAGAAGATAGGGATTAATGGGGAGAGATAGAGGACGAAAGGAGGGAGGGAGGGAAGGAGGGAGGGAAGGAAGGAGGGAAGGAAGGAATACGGGAGAGAGAGAGAGGGAGGGAGAACGGGAGGTAGGGTGCGTACAAAAATAGGCAGGTAGGTAGCGGTGAAAAGGGAAAATGGGGTAGGGGAAAGAGAGATGAAAAGGAATCAAGAATGAGGGGAAGGGATTGTGGAAGAGAAGAAACGGGACTAAGAGAGAGGGGAGAGGGACTATGAGAATGTGAGGGAGGAAGAGAGTGGGGGATGGGTGGGAGGGCGAGATAAATCGATCTTAGTCCAGGCCATTGTAAATGCTTGAACATATGTTTTTTATGATTTGTGCGGGATATTTTTCATTTCCTCTTATATTATCAATCAAGAAGCAAAATATTCCTTTGGGCTTTTTTTTCAAACTTTTTTGTTACCTGAATGGAAATAGCCAGAAGGTGTTGCAACCTCGTGTTCTTTTTTTCTACGTTACCGAGTTTTTGAGCAAATTAGTTGAGTTTGACCTTTTCCAAAGGAGTATTGGTGCCAATCTAATGACGGTGTGGATATAATGAATTAAAAATAATTCAAAGATGACACGCCAAAAGACCCATTCCTTTGATCAAGTTAGAGAAGCTTCGATTTTCGAAAAAACTGAACCATAAGAAATAAGAAATATAGTATGATTTTGAAATATCAACAGTTTTTATCTCTCACACACACAATATCTTAAGCTAAGAACTTTGGCTGGGAGAGTTTAAAGAGAAGGGTAGAGGTCAAGATTCGGGTTGGGAGTATTGTTTGATTTGTGCAATTGGCTGGCATCCTCTTCTACACCTCTCATTATTTGAACAGAATTAAGCATCCTAACGGGACCAAACTTAACAACGTAAAAAGATGTTATCACTAGTTTACATGGATGGAGTGCAAAATGTGTCCGTGTGAGACTTAATCTGCTCACTATTTACGAGGCACTGAATTATAGCCGAAAGTTTTAATTGAAGACAAAATTGAATGGTGTTTTATTAGATCAAAGAGTCCTAAAATTTCTTAACGCTCAGAAAGCTTTTAAACCAATTTTGGGTTTCTTATAACCAGACATTGACAAACAACTCACCAGATATTATCACCACTCTAAGTGTTGTATGGTCAATTTTAATAGCTTAGCTATGATACTTCTGCCGCTCACCAGGTTAGTTTATACTTATGCCTTAATCAATGTCAAAATTCAAGCATTAAAAATAAAAATTGCCATAATCAAGACTCGAAAAAGATACCTGCTTTCCCCAAAAATATCATAACTTATTATCAATAAAAACATACTTTATATAGAATTCACACTGCGTATCAAGCGTAGAGGACCTACTTATACAAATCACCCATTCATTAACTTGCGCCAGGTGAGCTTTAAGATTTAGCCAACGTACTTCAATTGTAGGAGGCAATCAAAACCTGTCACACTAAACACCAAATCAATTGATTCCCTCTACGCAAAAACCCACTTACCATTTAACATGGTTTCTCTAAATATAGGTAACTGCAGAATTTTGGACTATTCAAAAGGCTAGTTCAAATAGAAAAATCTGACCTGGTCAACACCAAGAAAAATCTTGAATCTCTTCAATCTTTATGTGATACTTTTTTAGGGGTCTCTGTAAAAGTTTATGCAGCAATTTCCCACACGAATTGTAGCCAGTGAACTGGAGAAAGTCCAATCAGTGATTTGTCTTAAATTTCTGATAGCGGCCAATCAGTCAGTACGTTCTGTGCGCCAATCAAATTGACATCAAACTGATAAACGTGTCGATCTTCATTTGCCTAGACACAACAATGTGTTGAAATTTCTGACTACCTCATTCCTTCAGTATGAAAACTCCTTTGAAAGACTGAGACAATCATGTGAAACGTTGCATAAAAAAGAAACATGAAGCCTCACGATATTATGTCCCACGTTTAATAACGCGTACTTCACTCAAGTGTAGAAATTGTTGTCCTCCCATTCTCAACCACACGTACCGACCACTAAGAACGCAAGTTTTCACAAAAGGGAAACCAAATATTCCATCGCTATATCGATCAAAGTAAAATTCATTGTCGGGATCGCACTCGATATTTCCTTCCGCATTCCAAAAAGTCATATTGTTTCCCACCCATACTTCAATCCCACTTAGACGCTCCCAACAAATCTCACATGCTACACCATCGGAGCAACAAATACGGTTATAAAGCTGCACGCTGCTGATATCATATTCCTGTCCCAAATCGACTTGCCACCACGCATCGTTTTCATATAACGTGTGAAACCATGTTCCCCAAGGAATTCCATCGACTCCAAAGTTAGAATAATAAGTGTTCCCGTTATCAGGAGGATATATGCTACTCATGGTTGTGAGCTTCTTCAGGGCAACATTATCTGTTGAAGCTCAAGGAAAACAGTCAGCAATGTTTGTGTTAGAAAAACATGTTGAAAATGGTGTTGTTTAAAAGAAAAAATGGATGGTAAATGAGGTTTTTCTCCACCGTCTGAGAAGGCGTAAAACATGTAAAAAGTACACGGCACAAAACCAGTGAAAATTGCTGACTAATCGATGTAAAAAATACTAAGAATAATCGATGTGAAAAGTACTTACCTCCTGAGAGTCCGACGATTCCTGTGCTGTTAACCACATCAGTGCCGACTGCATACTTCAGCCTACATAATTGTGTTTCCGGGAAGTAGTTGAATGCGAGACAGCTTGTCACATTATTACAAGTGTCACAACATCCTCCCAGTGACGTGACAATGGGACTGTAGCTCGGAATATCGTACCCATTAATTTCCCATCCATCCAAAACCTCACATTCACTAGCAAATGTTGTGGGAGGAAAGGGAGGTGCAGGAGACGGTGGAGGTGGAGGAGGAGATGGAGGTAGGGGTGGTGGAGATGGTGGACGTGGAGGTGAAGGAGGAGCAGGCGGCTTCATTACTGAAAAATAAACAGACAGGACGTATAAAAAAGGAAGAGCTCTTATTTAGTTCTTAAACTTTGTGAGTTAAAATAAAGGCAAAAACGCTCAACACTAGACCGTGAATTACTGTATCAGTTAATGGCAGTTATTTGGATCCTGGAGAGTTTGTCTCTTGACCATTTTTGAGATTCCGACGAATTTAGGGTTTGACATTTCCCACAATTGAGCGGCCAGGGCTCGAGTCTAAGACCTCTAACTAACGCTGTCAATGCGCTAACCACCGCGCCACCGGCCCTCATGGTGGGTATTTCTGTTTTATTTCTTGTGCGAGCGTAACCATATCCCCGGTTCTATCGACTTCTCTTGCCCAATTGAATAACCATAAATTAACATTAACAACACTAATTATATGTTTCCTAATTCTAATTCTGTAAGCGGTTGAGAATCGTCTTGGAACTCACACCGTGGAAACCCACTGTACACTTCTTAACGCTGATGAAAAATCATTGTGTTCTATTGCGGTCTACACTGGTTGCCAACCATTTCCTTAAGTACATGTACTAGTAAAATCTGATTGTTATCGGCATCAAATTGGTGAAGGCTATCCAGAAAATAATTTGGGATTGTACAGTCATAAAAGCTATCCACCAAAATATTTCTCTTTCGCGTATTCAGCATATAAATTAAACATCTATGCCTATAGTACATTATTCCTTAAAAACAGGTAGTTTTTCTCCGTGAATATTTTAAGTTCACGAACATCTATAATCTGTGTCGGTTTACATTGTTTTTTTTTTGAATTATGTAATACACACTACATTGTAGTCTTAAACAACGAAGTTAGATTACCATTTATTTCTCCTATTATTTTATTTTGCTATCTCAACCAAACAAACCTCAAACCAAAATATACCACAGAGGTGAAACCTACAAAAATGTTCAATTCGAGTGACTTACAAATAAAGATTTCCTAGCTTTCCGATCTCCCTTTGTAACGTGAACTCCACGTGGGAGAATAATCATTAGTTTCTTTATTCCAAATCAATTGATCTTAAGGGATTACGCAGAATTGAGTGGAAAGGAGAGCTTCAACCCACAATATTACTCACCACGTTTCATCACTCGAACTTCACTCAAGTGTAAAAATTGTGGTCCTTCCAGTCTCAGCCAAACATATCGACCACTAAGAGCGCAAGTTTTTACAAAAGGAAAAGAAAATGTTTCTTGAAAATACTGGTAGAAATAAAATTCATCGTCAGGGTCACACTCGATATTTCCTTCCGCGTTCCAAGAATTCATGTTGTTTCCCACCCATACTTCAATCCCATTTAGACGCTCCCAACAGATTTCGCACGCTACACCTCTGGAACAACAAATTCGGTTGTAAAGCTGCACACTACTGATTTTGTATTCCTTCCCCAAGTCTACTTGCCACCACGCATCGCTTTCATATAATGTGTGAAACCATGTTCCCCACGGAATTCCGTCGACTCCAAAGTTAGAGTAAAAAGTGTTCCCGTCGTAAACAGGATATATACTACTCATGGTCGTCCGCTTCTTCAAGGCAACATTATCTGTTAAAGCACAAGGAAAACAAAAAGAAAAACTTGAAAATAGTGACGTTGTTTAAACAAACATGGAAGGTTAATGAAGATTTTACTTCACCATCTAATTGGATATACGATTGTGATATATATACGATTGTGATATATATATAAGTGGTCAACACAAGTTTTGCCAAAAAAATTTAGCGTAGTTAATGTGGAAAGTGGTTACCTCCCGAGAGACCGACAACTCCAGTGCTATTAACCACATCAGTACCCACTGCATATTTCAGCCAACATCTTCGTGTTTCGGGGAAATAATTGAAGGCGAGACAGTCTGTCACAATGTTACACGTGTCGCAACATTTGTTCAGGGACGTCACAATGGAACTGTAGCCAGGAATATCATACCCAATAATTTCCCATCCATTCAAAATTTCACATTTCCTTGCAAATATTGAAGGAGGAAAAGGTGGTGCAGGACTAGGTGGTGGAGATGGTGGAGGTGGAGGAGGAGATGGGGGTGGTGGTGGAGATGGTGGAGGTGGAGGAGGAGATGGAGGAAGAGGTGGAGGAGATGGTTGAGGTGGAGGTGGAGGAGCCAGCGGCTTCATAACTGAAAAAATAAACAGATGAAGAACCGAAAAGAAAAGTTTTTTTTTTGGTTATTTACTTGAATAGTGAAAATGGTGGCAGAATGCTTATCGCTACTATTACCTTCCACACTATTTAGCAAGTAATGTTTCTATTTATAGAAATCGTAAATCTTTTCTGTCAACTTTATATCAGTGAGAGCTATACAAAAACCAGAAATGAAGTACATTTAGAATAACTATGCACCATAGTCTTGGGATACAGTCTACTCTATTTATAAATCAAAAACTGTTAGGAGCAAAAAATGAATAGTCGTTATCAACATTTTATCGGTGAGTGTTGTCCAAAACATAGTGTGAAATAGTGTATTACAAGTAGAAAAATATGCAGCATACTCTTGGCTAATTATCTACGCTGTAAAAAAATAAACCTTCTAGTCAGTTAGTAAATGCAATTTTCAAGTTTTTGAGCATCTTATCTGCGAGTTTACATTACTGGTTTTCTGAATTATGTGGTGCGCACATTACTGCAGTTTACAAAAAATATTTAAATAGCATAGATTTTCCCTCCCAACCAAAGAGAAGAAGTACAAAGTCATTTGAGACATTTAAGTAATGTTCATCATTCAAATGCCTTCCAAATGAATAGATTCAGCCTCAGAAAGAAAAACTACCCCAAGAAATGCTTGTCTTTATAAATACTAATTTTAGCATTTTCAGATGGAATACGCTAATACACATTAAAATCAACCAATGATTTTACGAACCTCTATCCGTTCTTCACTTACCATTACGCATTACTCGAACTTCATTTAAATGCAAATATTGTGCTCCTGGGATAACCAGCCACACATATTGACCTGTAAGTTCACACGATTTTACAAATGGGAAACCGAATGTCTTCCCATTTACATCCCACTGAAAAAATGTAAAAGGATCACACTCGAAATTTCCATCGTCATCCCACATATATGAACTGCTCCCCACCCATACTTGAACGTTTTGAAGACGTTCCCAACATATTTCACATGGAAACCCATCTAGACAACAGACGCGATTGTATAATTGCACGCCACTGATTTCGTATGTGTCGCCCAAATCTACTCGCCACCATGGATAGTATTCATACTGCGTATGAAACCATCTCCCCCAAGGAATACCATCGACCCCGAAACTCGAATAATCGTAAAGTTCGGGACCGTCCATGAAAATGGAAGACATTTCCGTCGATTTTTGGAGGGCAACATTTTCTGAAACACACATAGGAAAAGTTAAATTAAATTAAGCTTTATGTCATTCGGAACCCCAAAAATTATTGATTTCTTAGGGAGAATCTGTGAGCGAAGTAAGCTTTATTCCTTTCGAGATTGCTTGCATCAAGAAATTGCAATGGTACCAAACTCTTTTACGACTATTTCAACACTATTTTCAGAGTTTGCTACGTCGTTAGTGAATGAATTTTGACAAAATACTAAATTTTTAGTGTACCAAGTTGAGTGCTAAATATTGAATGCACCATGTTAAATGCTGAACCCTGAATGCTGAAAGGTTGTCTGTTTAATTTTGACACCTGCCATGTATATAAATATTTTTCTGACTATGTAATTGTGCTATTTAAATTTACTCCCTTTATTTGCGTACGCCGATTCTACCACCCGATTTTAGGATTTTTGTACCTCCGCCGAAACCGACCAATCCGGTGCTGTTGACCACATCCGTACCGACCGCCGATTTCAGCCAGCACGTCTGATTGGTCGAAAAGTAATTGAAGGCGAGACAGGTTGTCACGTTGTTGCAGAGGTCACAGCATGCACCGGATGACGTCACTTCTACGCCAGAGAATCCTGAAATGTCATACCCGACAATTTCGTACCCGTTTTGAATCTCGCATTTCCCGGCGGAAAATGCGGGAGGGAAAGGCGGCGCAGGGGGAATCTCCTGAGTGAATGCCACGTGGCAAAAAAGGAAGAAGGCAGTGAAAAATAGCGCCATTAGGGTTAGGGTTTTGAGAGTGGAGAGAGGGAACATTAGCGCCATTGTGAATAGCGATTGCTTGAGAGAGCTAAAACTAAAGTACTTAAATGGAAAGGATGTACGGAATTTATGTACGGAATTAAGTTGAGTAGGAGAAACGTTACATGTGTCACGTGTGAGTCTTGGTCAAAGTGCATTATTTCCCGAGTCTTTTTAAGCTAACTGCTTGGTTTGTCGCTTCTATTTTGTCGCTTCTGTTTTGTCGCTTCCTTTTTTGACATATCAGCCGTACGGTATGGATATGCTTAGTACATTTTTTACATTGCGGCGGATACAAACGGGTGTAGATTTTCAAGCGCTGAGGCTCCGTCGCATGCCGTACAATTGTACTTTACAGATCGGACTTATCGAGGGCAGAAAACGACAACACATTTCCTGCTTTGCCAGCTTTTAGTTGACCACGTGCAGGACTGGAGGCGAAATTCAATGTTTCGCACGTGTGGCGTGCAGGCGCTGCTCGGCAAAACGACTCAGCACACCGCGTATTTCTATTAGGGTTCATGTTTTTTTCTCCACTTAAAACGTTTTTTTTCTGCGCACACATGTCGGAATTCTGGTGGAAGACCGCCAAGCGGAAGGTGAGAATCTCAACTTTCAATAGCATCCGTCGGATAAAAATCCGACGACTGTGCGAGGAGAAAAGGTGTTTTTAGTCGTAAAAAAAAAGTCGACACTAATAGCGGTACATGGTGTAGCTTTTCACCTGCGACCGAAGAGTGTGCACGGTACAGTACACCGTGAATCGCTATTAGGGTTAATGTTTTTTCCGTCGCTTAAAACATCTTTTCTCCGTACACACTTGTCAGATTATTGATCTGATGGTTGCGATTGAAAGGTAAGATTCTTAGAAACTGTCACAATTCCGTACGATCCAGCCACAATTACGTACGGTCCAGCCACAATTCCATACGGTCCAGCCAGTTGTTGACCGTTTGACGGTAAGGCCACTGTAGGTTGACTATTGTTTTGGAAAACTATGGACTCTCACCGATGAAGATAATCTCGTCACTGGAGTAGCGATGACCAGCGACGAAACAATTTTACCGACGTAACAAGAATTCCACGCGAACAAGAATTTCATGCGCACTAAATGAAACACTGAGTTACGGTTGAAAGTCAACGCGAATTATACGGACTGGTCGGCGAACAAATACCTTATTGGTGTAGAAAAAGTCGGTGGTAAACTTACCACCAAGTATACTCTGTCGTAGTGCGTAGTAGTGCTTAAAATAGTTCTGTACAGTTTTTAGCGTAAGGGTAACATTCCATTAGGCGGTCCCAGTAAATGTACGGACAAGTCTACTGACAGCGTTTACTGGAAGTCCGCTCCATATTGTCGGGCCAGTAACGAACCTTCCCCAATTATGATTGGCGCCACATATGTTAGAATCCAGATTCTGAAAATCTAAAAAGAATCTACAAACGGAAAGTCAGAACGAAATATCTGTACGACCGGAGGTAGTTAATGATTCGTACGTCAAGTTTGCGGCTAGATTTTGATTTTCAAAATGAAAATCAAAATTTCGAAACGGAATACTGCCTAAGTTGCAACCGTACGAAGGAATCGCAAATTTGTAGAGTACAATTTGCATCATTCTCGAACTTAGGATGTAGGAAAATTTGTCGTTTTGTGTTTTTCGACCCACTTCGACGACAAAAAACATCAACTTCAACCTTATCTTTAAAACACAGGCGCGATATGTTTTAAAACTAGAGATTTTTTATAAACAAATAGGAAAAAAGATTCGAACGTGCCGTAATTTTCAAAAAATTTCACACAATTTCCAAAGACAAAGAAAAGTATAAAATTCGCTATGCATTGTCCGTTTGCATTTAATACGACAAAGAAACTTACACAATTTGTTTGGTTTTGTCCGTTTTCGTTCAGTACGGATTTTTTTTTTGCAGGGGTCTCGAAATTTCGATGCCATTTCACGTCGAAGGGACAGGCGACGCAAAGGCAAAGCGCTTCTTCTTTAACCGTGAAGCTGCATAGGCGATTAGGCGGTACGTCTAAAGTGTCACGGTAAGACATGCGACGTCACAAGCAGTTCCAAAAAATAACGTGCGACAACGCAGATTGTAGACGTTAACAACCGTCACAGGTATTGTCGACGTATACAATCGTCACAAACGTAAGTTACGATTACGTTCTTACACATATGGACACTTGAAAACCGGTCCGGCGGATCCGCGCTAAAATACAAAGTAGGTTCGCTAGGTTACAAGTACATGGGGACATACCCTTAGACTTTTGGAAAATTAACTTGTACAAGTTCACTAAGTAAAGTGACATTTAAGTCTGTCTTTGTGTGCATGTCACTTTGTGACTGATCAGAGTTTGTGTTTGAAACTCTGTGAGTATACTGTGTTAAGTGTGAGCTCTAAGTGAGTTGTGTTGTAAGCCTAAGTGGCTTTTGTAGTGCTAAGTATAAGCTGGTCAAAGTTGGCCATTTGTGTGGTACTTTTTGGGTTGCCTTTTGCTGAATTAAATAGGTGACTCTGCACTTTTTGGTAGTGTCCCTGTTGCTGCAGAGCAATAGGTTATTGGCCCACAGCCCAGGGTACCTAAGTTTGATGGAAACAACTACTTATACTGGAGAGGAATCATGAAGCTCTACTTTGTCGAAAGAGAACTCATGAATGTGGTGGATGGTTCCCTTGCCGAAATAGATCCTACGTGGAGCAAGAAGAATACACAGTGTGTCAATGCGCTCATGCAAGCATTATCTTTGGAAATCCGAATGACACAGATTCTGATGGACAAGGCGAAAGAAATTTGGGCATCCCTGGAAGATATGTATCAACAAACAAATGTTCAACGACTAATGATAAGTGGTAAAAGTATTTTTCAGTATAAGTACAATGGTGGTCGCATCTCAAATTATTGTTATGTTCTTAGGAAGTTGTTTGTAGAAAATGCATGCTCAGGAGGTGTTTTTCCAACTAGACTGCAAGCCATGTTGCTTATGAGAGGTTTGCCTGAGGAATATAAAGGGCCATCCGATGCACTAAAGAAAATAGATCAGTCATCTTAGAACCTAAAAGTGGCAATTCAGCTAGTGTTAGAAGAAGAATCTACAAATCTAACAATGAAAGGAAACAAAACAGGTCAAGTATTAAACACTCAGTTTCAGAATAGAAATCAGTATCAGACAGGTCGATTAACTAACAACCCATGGGCTTGTTTTTACTGTTTTAACAATGATCATTTGGTACGAGAATGTTCAGTTTTGAAAAAGGACAATTTGACCGGAAACTTTCGCGAAGGATGGAATAACGACCGACGTCTTTTCAACAAAGGAAAACCTTATAAGCAACCAAAAAAGGCATGCGTTTTTTTTGCTGAAAACGAGAATATCTTAGAGGAAGGAGGAGAAAAAGGTGACAAACATATCAGCAATTTCCAATTGTGACAGGAAAAGAAATGTTTGCAATGACAAATGCAAGATTTGGACAAAAAAAAACACCTGGATTATGGACACTGGTACGTATGCTCACATGTGCGACGATAGGGAGCTATTCAAAACTCTCGAGCCAATCTCACCACAAATCATCTACTATGCTGATGACAGTTATGTAGTTGCAAGCTCGAAAGAAAAGGTGAATCTTAAACTCAAAATAAAGGGTCAAACAGTAGACAGGACCTTGAATGATGTGTTATATTTTCCAGAATTCAGTAAAATCTTGTTTAGCAAATCTTTGGTAAAGAGCAAAGGATTTGAAGTAAGTCTCAAGCATAAAAAACAAGAAGTCAGTATGAATGGATTTGTTGCAGCTGTTGGAACTAGAGGAGAAAATATGATGTATAGGCTTGATCTTGCTGAAGAATTTAATGGAAAGAAGGTTCTGTACTCAGTTGTAGCAAATGATAATTATCTATGGCATAAAAGACTGGGGCATGGTCATCGAGAAAGGTTAGGGAAAATGGTGAAAAATGGCATAGTCAAAGGAGTTAAATTATCTCAAGATAAGTCAAATGAACTATGTGATGGATGTGCTTTAGGAAATATTCACAAATTACCATTTCCTGCTGAAAGCGGTCACAGAGCTAAAAGAGTTTTAGATGTAATACATTCAGATGTTTGGTCTTCCAAAATACTGTCTATGGGGGGAGTCCGATATATGCTTACATTAAAGGATATTTTTCAAGATATACCAAGGTGTACTTTTTGAAAAGAAAAAGTGAAGTTTTTGATTGTTTTCGAGAATACAAAGTCTGGAGCGAAAAGATACATGGAGTTCCCATTTTAAATCTCAGATCCGATAACGGAGGAGAATACGTCTCTCAGGTGTTTTCAGACTTTCTCAAAGAACATGGAATTTCACGCCAACTAACAGTTCCATATTCACCTAAACAAAATGGAGTTGCGGAAAGATTAAATAGAACACTAGTAGAGTGTGCTCGGACTATGTTGGCATATAAAAGAGTAAGTGTGAAATATTGGGCTGAGGCTTTAAATTGTGTTGTAAATATTAAAAATAGACTATAAAGTAAAGCAACACCAAGAAAGACACCTTATGAACTTTAGACAAAAGAGAAACCGGATTATAGTCATTTTAGAGTATTTGGCAGTAAAGTTTTTATACTTAACAACGATCCAAATAGATGGAAAATGGAGCCAAAAGGAATGTCTGGCATCCTACTAGGATATGATAATAATGTTGAAGGATATAGAGTCAACATATCAGGCACCAACCAAACTAGAGTTGCTAGAAACATCCTTGTGAAAGATGAGTCAGATCCAGTGGATGTATTTGCACTAACACCTGAACAAAGAAGCAAAATGGAGATGGTATACGTGGTCCTTGACGAAGTAAGACAAGTGAACAACGAGCAGACTATTACTCCTAACAAGGAAACAACGACAACCCCTTAGACAAAAATGAATGAATTGCCTCAGACGTAAACGAATGTATCCACAGAACACGAGTTTGATAGCTTTGTCCCATTGACAAGAATTTCAAGGAGAGATCCCTCGATTCCAGCGTCAAATTTTCCGAGGAGGAAAAGGACTAGCACAAGAGAGAAAATGATAAGTTCGAGCCTAAAGGATTCAACGACAATGTATGCACACTCGGCCGCATCTGGAGAACCCTTAACCATTCAAGAAGCATTTCTGTACCAGAAAAAGAACATTGGATTGAAGCTGCGAATGATGAAATGAAGTCAATTATGGCGGCTTAAACTTGGGAGTTGGTCGAACTACCACCAGATCGAAAAGCCATTAGAATTAAGTGGGTATTTAAGGTAAAATTAAACCCAGATAATGCGATTGAAAGATAGAAAGCTGGGCTAGTTGCTAAAGGTTCTAATCAAAGAGAAAGAATTGACTTTGAAGAAACGTTTTCACCGGTAATCAGATTTCCCACCGTCAGAATTTTGCTTACCTTCGCAGCTATAGAAGATATGGAAATTCATCAGATGAATGTTAAAACAACATTCCTACACGGGGAATTAGAGGAGGTTATCTATATGAAGCAACAAGAAATGTACGAAGAAAAAGGAAAAGAAAACCTTGTCTGTAAATTACTAAAATCATTATATGGATTGAAACAGCCCCACGTCAGTGGAACCTTAAATTAGATGAATTCCTTACTAAGTTAGGATTTGTCAGAATTAGCTCAGACCATAATGTCTATTATATAGAAAGAGATCAAGGGGTGATTACGTTGTAGTATATGTAGATGATCAGATCAAAATTAGCAAATCACTAACAGAAATACACAAAGTAAAGGAGTCTTTGAATACTAAGTGTGAAATGAAAGATTTAGGAGAAGCAAAATACATCTTAGGAATTTAGGTTGATAGGGATAGACAAAACAAAATAATCAGGTTGACACAAAAGGAAGTTATGGGGAACATGTTAGAAAGATTTGAAATGTCAGATGCAAAAGGTTGTTCAACGCCGATGGAAAACATGCAAAAACTTAGAGGACTAGAAATTTCCTCCAAAGTATTGATAAGAGATAAGTGAAAGAAAGAAAATTTGAGTAATATTCCTTATAAGCAAATAGTTGGTAGCCTAATTTATTTTATGAATTGTACTCGTCCTGAACTTGCTGTTGCTTTAGGAGTACCTAGCAGAAGTCTACAGAATCCAAAAAAGGCAGACTAGGATGCTGCAAAAAGAGTCCTAAAATATCTATCAGGGACAAGAAATTTATATCTAAACTTAGGAGGAACAGAAGTCAAGATCAACACCTAGAGCTACGCCAGCTATGGCGAGATATCAAGCAGAAGATCGAGAACCGGATATGTGTTGCAGATTGGGACAATAACGTGTTGTTCGAGTAGGAAAGTCTAAAAGGTCACAACTCAATCAACGATGGAAGCTGAGTATATGGCAGCAAGCGCTGCGGTAAAGGAGTTATTGTGGATTATATCAATTTTGCAAAAGTTAGAATTCATGCGGAACGGGGCACAAGTTGTCTGGTGTGACAACCAGGCAACCATATCTATCGCATCCAACCCAAGTCACCATTTCAAGAGCAAACATAGGGATATACTGGTGCATTTTGTTAGGGAAAAGTTTTTGCTAAAATTATAAAACTCCAATACCTGCCAGATTCGAAGATGGTTGTTGACTTGCTAACAAAGGCATTGCCTGCTCCAAAAAAAAAAAAAATGCATGAAAGCTTGTGGTCTAAGTGACTAAGAGTCCAAAGTTTAGGGGGAGTATTGTTTTGGAAAACTATGGACTCTCAACGATGAAGATAATCTCGTCGCTGGAGTAGCGATGACCAGCGACGAAACAATTTTACCGACGTAACAAGAATTCCACGCGAACAAGAATTTCATGCGCACTAAGTGAAACACTAAGTTACTATTGAAAGTCAATGCGAATTTTACGGACTGGTCGGCGAACAAATACCTTATTGGTGAAAAAACAGTTGGTGGTAAACTTACCACCAAGTATGCTCTGTCGTTGTGCGTAGTAGTGCGTAGTAGTGCTTAAAATACTACTGTATAGTTTTTAGCGTAAGTGACAAACTAAGGTTATCTGTAGCAGGAGATTGTACTCTAGATTAATTGTACCAGATAGTGGAACCGACAGTGCGATACTGCGTCCACATTGATCTTATTGGTAGTTAGATAATTAGATATGCGTAGTGGTATAAATTAGGACTTAGACATTTGGAAAATTAACTTGTACAAGTTCACTAAGTAAAGTCACATTTAAGTCTGTCTCTGGTTGCATGTCACTTTTTATGACTGATCTGAGTTTGTGCTTGAAACTCTGTCAGTATACTGTGTTAAGTGTGAGCTCTAAGTGAGCTATGTTGTAAGCCTAAGTGGCTTTTGTAGTACTAAGTATAAGCTGGTCAAAGTTGGCCATTTGTGTGGTACTTTTTGGGTTGCCTTTTGTTGAATTAAATGGGTGACTCTGCAGCTTCTGGAAGTGTGTGTCCCTGTTGCTGCAGAGCAACATTAACAATTTGCAAAAAACGGTCGGCTAAGGGGTGTGCCCATGTAGCCTAAATTTTGAAGCGTTACTTTTTATTTTCTTGACTATTCTCCGTACTATTGTACTTTGTACTTTGCAAAGGGTTCAATGTGCCAAAATGATATCATTACTTTGAAATGTGACGATTCTAGAGGTGGGTAAAAATTGTGACTGTTGTAGATTACTACATATCTTGCTACAATTTGTGATGTTTGCATAAATAGCGTCGATTAGCAACGTTTGGGTTTTTGTGACAATATAGATATTTAGAGTTTTATGACATTGTGGCGTCATGCTCACATCTTTGACGTCACTAGTACCAAAATTTTTAGCCGTGGCTTCTCTATTTTTTTTTGTTTTTCTATCAAGCTACGCCCAAAGGTCGTCAATCTTTTTTTTTTTTTCTTTCATTTGACACCAATTGTCGTGTTTCTTTTGAGGAAGAGGGGGAGAGGAGCGGGAGTGTGAGAGGAAGGTAGAGAGGAAACATCGGAGTAGACTTTTGCGAAACGACCCATAAATAAAAACAAGGTTCTAAGACCCTTGCTATGTTTTTTTCTTTACATGTCCGTGACGAGTAGGACTAAATTAGCGTATACCCTACCTTGTGCAAATAATGTTTATATTCGTGTGAAAAGTGCTTCGAACGGTGGAATCTTTTCTAGTTGCAAGTTCAATTTTGGAGGGAAAAGACTGAGAAAAAACCATAGAGATGCCAAAAAATATAACGCATTTTCGTAAAAAGTTCAAAATCCGTACGATTGGTACCTCGATGGAAAAACCCTTACTCTAACACATGGGTACACAACCTTAGTGGACCCGTGAGCACGTTTGCCCCGAAATCCATTTGGTAGGTGAGAAACGACAAAAATATTATTGCCGACGTAACTTAAAAACGTCGAAGGCCTCTTCTGAAGATGTCGGTTGTGGTCCGATCATATGTGACCTTGTCACACCACACGATCAATCAATGGAAAAAAACCAAAAACGGAAAATAAAGGTACGATTCCATGCGGCCAACTACGGGTTCTTTTTTGCCATTTTGCTTTTAAAATAAGCGCCATACTGCTAAAGTTTGCAACCGTACGAAGAAATCCCAAAATTGTAGAGTACAATTTGCGTCATCGTTGAACTTAGGATCTACGGTAAATTGTCGTTTTGTGTTTTGCGGCCTATTGTCAAGTCATCTTCAAACTTATCTTAAAGCACATAGGTGATATGTTTTAAATAAAATGAAACCACTTTGACAAAAATGAAAACTTATTCCCACGTGTGAAAAGTTTTCACAAGTTTTTGACGTCAAAAAAATGTACATGGCTGTTTGTTTTTGTCCGCTTGCATCTTGTACGTCTTTTATTTGCAGGGGTCTCGATGCTGCAGTGTTATTTCACGGAAAGGTGAAAAGCCTGCGAAGTCATGGCGGCCGGGCAGGAGAGGTTTACGCCAAGGCATGTTGTCGGTTGCAAGGCTGTACGTCTACGATGTCACGCAAAGACATGCGACATACCAAATCGTTTCAAAAATTACACACTGGGCCATTCACTATGGAATGCTGATTAGGAAGCCTTTAAGGTATTCTTGTAGTTTTTGGGGTGTTATTGTGAGTGGTGAGGGGTAAAGAAGGAGAGAGGGGAAGGAGGGGAGGGAGGGAAGGGAGTGGCGAGAGGGGAGAGAGGGGAGGGAGGGGAGGGAGGGGAAAGAGGGGAAGGGGAGAGGAAAGAGAAAAGAAGGGACGCTCGGAATCAAATATGTTAAATTATTGAAAATAAATCGACAAGAGAAAAGGACAAAAATCACGTATTGAAAAAAATAGAAAAACTTGCACCAGACTCGCACCAAGAGGGGTGGATTCGCACCAAGGGGCGGACTCGCATCCAGGAGGACTTGGACCAAAAAATCGTTGTTTATTTATAAAAATTGAACATTGATAACTTCCATTTATTCCCAATTTTTTTCAAAAATATCAGTATATTGACATAACTTTTTTATAACACTTGTTTTGAAGGTTTTTCGAAGGTTTTTCAGGGTTTTTGAAGGTTTTTTTAGTGTTTTTAGGGTTTTTTAGTAATTGACATATTAAACACAAAAATTGCAAATACCTATCGCCTAAATTTAAAAAATTGACGAATAATTTTTAGTTGTAAAGTTTTATTTTACAAATCTCTACAAATTTACAAACAAGGAAAATCCATCCACATTTGAGATTATGGTAAATCCCAAAATATTCTGTATTTGAAAAAAGCAAAATTGTTACAAAAAAAGATTCTAATCCACCAAGAAAATGTCAAAAAAAAATAACTATACATCAAACTAAGACATGCATTAAAAATCAAGTGAAACTTGCAATCAAAAATTCAATGTCTTCTCTCTAACAAACATTTACAAATGTTTTTCTATCTATCTTTACTTCATTAGACATCACTGTATCTGTAGTTTTGTACGTTTTTTTTAGTCGGTGACAAATAGGAAAGTGCATCCCAAATCTACTTAAATATGGACATGATTTCTTCGAACATTTATTTCATTTTCATTTTCTTTAACTTGGTTCCGTTTTTTCAAGAAATTATATAAAAAAATTGGATTGCACAAGTCATAAAACAAATGTATTCGTGTAAAACTAACAAATGGAAATTGCAACCAATCCCAAAATTCCTCATCTATCTTAAGCAAAATCTATAGTACTTTTGTATAATTTTATTCAACATTGTATGTCATTTTTCCTTGACTATGTACGCTATTTCTTGTCGATCCCATTAGGAAAGCTCGACTATAAATTTTCTTCAACTGGACATTACACTTCTATTTTTTTTAATTTTTTTTTTAAGATTTCTTTGACCGGTTTCCATTGTTTTGCAAATTTATCATCACCTCCGGATCAAACACTCCCTTCCGAACCACAAACCAAAGCTCTCACCGGGCCAGAATGTGCTTCCAAAACTGTCACACCTATGGGATTTCCCCATGTTTCTTTCCATCCTCGAATACTTCCCTCCTCTCTTCCCGACCACAAATTCCTTTCCTCATCTAAAAGTAAAGAAGAAATACTCGTCAGATGTCCTTCCCATTCGTTAACAAACTCGCCATCCAAATCCCAACAAAACATTTTTCCATCGTGTCGTCCTCCCCAGAGAAAATCATTTGCCATAAGCGAAGAAACAAATATTGTTGACTCACCTGGAAATGTTTTTGATTCTCTCCTTCTTTTTTCTTTATTTTTTTGTCTTAAATTTTCCCTCGATCTCCAACGTATAATTGTTCCATCCTCACAAGACCACAGTTGATTTCTCACATCTTTGCAAAAAGAAGTAAGAGGAGTCTTTTGAATAGGAGATCTCCATTCATTTTGAATTTTAAATTCCTCATAACTTCCACTGTGAAATATTTGAAAGACAAGCCAAACAGCATTGGTTCCTTTCTAATGCTATAATTGGACCTTGGATACAACTCCTTGTTTCAACTTGAGATTTTAGAACCACTTATTTAACAACAATAACAACTCTTGCCTTCAAATAACAATAATTTTTCACTATTATAACCAACCCAAAGTTGTCCCAAATGGTAAGCGAGAGCGGCCACAACACTATTTTGTCTTTTTGCAAAAATTCCTTCGTATCTCTTTTCCAATGAGAAAGATAATCTCCACATATCAAAATATTGCCGTTGCCGGTCAGGATTAAATCATGAATACCAGGCAATCATCTTCGTGAATAGGCAATCATCTTCGTGAATAACCAACAACAGAAAAAGACAAAGAAAAAGTGGATTAGTAGTTGATGGTGAGTAAAAGTTCTAGGGGATACCCGATTTTCGCGGCAATGAACTATCCGAGGCGATATGTGACATCATTCAATATTGATCTTAGATGATAAGCGACTTCAATATGCGGATTCGATTTCAGTGACGATTGGTGACATGTTGTCACACAGGCTGATCCACCGCGGGAAAACCGGTGAACAGACGAATATGTCACGGCACTTAAAAATGACATATAATTTAGTTTTAGCCTGGTACACCGTGAATCGCTATTAATGTTAATGTTTTTTTTGTCACTTAAAGCATCTATTTCCGTACATATCGGATTTTGAATCTGATGGTTGTAATTTAAAGGTAACATTCTCAGGTTCCGATTGGCGGTTTCAAATTAAAAAAAACCGGACAATTGTGTACGGAGAAAAGATGTTTTAGGTGGCGAAAAAATAATTTACACCAATAGCGATTCACGGTGTAGTGACCTCACATGTACACGTGTCATTGCTTTAATTATTGAACGAACATTAGAGCAGAGTAAAAATCAATAATTCTATTGAAGGCTTAGAGCATCAAAAATAATTTTAATAATTTTCTTTCATAGGCAATTCTTCCAAATACAAAAGGAAATATGGCAAATCACCTTTGAGCTGGCCACTTTCACTTCCTTATAAGTCGAGATTCCGAGACTCTTTCCTTTTAACTCTTTTAGTAGCAAATCCATCGCCTCACATATTTTTGTAATTTGAATTTTATTTTATTTATCTCTGTTTCCATGTCCATACCATTCTCCGAAGCTATTTGCAACTGATTCTTTTCCATATTTTTTTGCAAGCTGAAAATTTTCTTCTTTTGAACAAAATATAATGTGGTAAAGTATTTTGGTTGTAAAGGAATCCGATTGTTCTGTATCGCAGATTCTATCATTTTTTCGGACATTTTAAGAGGATCCAAGAATGTACATAAACTCATCAAGTCATTTTTACTCGCGGTTGGATATGGCTCGAACAAAGAATCTACCACACTATATATTGTGTCACAGTTTTTCCTCGCTTTAGAAGGAATGGATTCAATTAGTGTTATACAGTCTTCAAATTCATAATCTTCTTTGTGTAAAACTGCCCACAAGAGGTAATTGTCGAGAAGAGTTACCAACTGTTTTTGATTCTGGGAAGGTTCTTCATCGTCATTTTGATCCGAAAAAATTTGAAAATGGAGCGAGACGAGATTTAAAATGGATTTATTTGTCAAACCTTGTATTTCTGTTAGTGTCCGTTCGTCGATATTTTTACTAGAAAGTTGAGAGAAAGAAAAGGGTGCCATCATAATTTTTTTTCGAATTTTAAAGCGACACTAAAAAAGAAATGGAAAAAAAAACTAAAGAACTAAAAACTGTTGTGAGAGTGATTGCTACGCCATGTTATAAACCTTTCTGAAAAGGTTTTTAACGACAGAAATCTTAAAGAATACTTTTTTCAACCTAAAAGATATGCCACAACAGGTCCAGAAGGTTACAATTAGTGTTGGGTATCGGGTAGATTCATATCGCGATAATTTCGATATTCGATATATCGAATATCGATCGAGGAGGATCCTCGATATATCGTACCGAGACCAACACAAATCATCGCGATATATATCGCGATATATAGTATTTTTTAATTTTTTAATTTTTATTTTTTTTATATAATATGTTATTTTAGCGAGAAAGTCAAATTGTCTAATACGCCACGTACGCCGTGATTTTCGTTCCGTGACTTAAAGGTAGACGCCGCAAAATTTAACCGACAAAAAAGTACTAATTCTGAAATTCTAATAATTAATTATTTGGGGTATGGTTACA
>JBBHKE010001179.1:31407-61634 GCA_037447655.1 Zygnema cylindricum
CTGTGATGGTCTTCGACGTCTCAGTGGGTAAATTAAATCGTTTTCCGTTGGGTTTTTCATGGTGTGTTTACCGGTCAGTATACTGTGTTAAGAGTGAGCTCTAAGTGAGCTGTGTTGTAAGCCTAAGTGGCTTTTGTAGTACTGAGTATAAGCTGGTCAAAGTTGGCCATTTGTGTGGTACTTTTTGGGTTGCCTTTTGCTAAATTAAATGGGTGACTCTGCAGCTTCTGGTAGTGTCCCTGTTGCTGCAGAGCAACAGGTTATTGTTGCTGTAAAGCAAAAGGTTATGGGCCCACAGCCAAGAGTACCTAGGTTTGATGGAGACAACTACTTATACAGGAGAGGAATCATGAAGCTCTACTTTGTCGAAAGGGAACTCATGAATGTGGTGGATGGTTCTTTTGCCGAAACAGATCCTATGTGGAGCAAGAAGAATACACAGTTTGTCAGTGCACTCATACAAGCACTATCTTTGGAAATCGGAACGGCACACATTCAGATGGACAATGGGAAAGAAATTTGGAGATCCTTGGAAGATATGTATCAACTGAGGAATGTTCAGCGACAAATGATAACTGCTACAAGTATTTTTGAGTGTAAGTACAATGGTGGTTGCATCTCAGATTATTGTTATGGTCTTAGGAAGTTGTTTTAAGAAAATGCATGCTCAAGAGGTGTTTTTCTAGCTGCACAGCAAGCCATGTTGTTTATGAGAGGTTTACTTGAGGAATACAAAGGGGCCTCAAATGCACTAAAGAAAATAGATCAGTCATCTTGGAACCTAACAATGGCAATCCAGCTAGTGTTAGAAAACAAATCTACTAATCTAGCAATAAAAAGAAGCAAAACAGGTCAATTATTAAACACTCAGTTTCACAATAGAAATCAGTATCAGACATGTCGATCAACTAACAACCCATGGGCCTATTTTTACTGTTTTAACAAGGATTATTTGGTACGAGAATGATCATTTTTGAAAAAGGACACTTTGACAAGAAACTTTCGCGAAGGATGGAACAACAACCGGCGTCCTCCCGACAAAGGAAAACCCTATAAACAACCAGAAAAGGCATCCGCTTTTTCTGCCGAAATGGAGAATGTCTTAGAGGAACGAGGAGACAAAGGTGACAAACATATCAGCAATTTTCCACTTGTGACAGGAAAGGAAATGTTTGCAATGACAAGTGCAAGATTTGGACCAAAAGAGAACACATGGATTATGGACACTGAAGCATCTGCTCACATGTGCGGCGACAGGAAGCTTTTCGAAACTCTCGAGCCAATCTCAACACAAAATATCTACTATGCTGATGACTGTTATGTAGTTGAAAGCTCGAAATGAAAGGTGAATCTTAAACTCAAAATAGAGGGTCAGACAGTAGACAGGACCTTGAATGATGTGTTATATATTCCAGAATTCAGTAAAAACTTGTTTAGCACATCTTTGGTGGAGACCAAAGGATTTGAAGTAAGTCTTAAGCATGGAAAATAAGTAGTTAGTATGGATTTGTTGCAACTGTTGGAACTAGAGGAGAAAATATGATATATAGGCTTGATCTTGCTGAAGAATTTAATAGAAAGAAGGTTCTCTACTCGGTTGTAACAAATGATAATGATCTATGGCATAAAAGACTGGGCATGTTCATCGAGAAAGGTTAGGGAAAATAGTGAAAAATGATATAGTCAAAGGAGTAAATTTATCTCAAGATAAGTCAAACGAACTATATGATGGATGTGCTCTAGGAAAGATTCACAAATTACCATTTCTTGTTAAAAGTGGTCACAGAGCTAAAAGAGAATTAGAAGTAATACATTCAGATGTTTAGTCTTCCAAAATATCCTCTATGGGGGGAGTCCGATATATGCTTACATTAACGGATATTTTTCAAGATATACCAAGGTGTACTTTCTGTAAAGAAAAAGTGAAGTTTTTGAATGCTTTCGAGAATATAAAGTCTGGAGCGAAAAGATACATAGAGTTCCCATTTTAAATATCAGATCCAATACGGGGGAGAATACGTCTCACATGTGTTTTCGTACTTTTTCAAAAAACATGGAATTTCCCACCAACTAACAGTTCCATACTCAACTGAACAAAATGGAGTTGCGGAAAGATTAAATAGAACACTAGTAGAGTGTGCTCGGACTATATTGGCAGATAAAGGAGTAAGTGTGAAATATTGGGCAGAGGCCTTAAATTGTGCTGTATATATTAAAAATAGACTAGAAAGTAAAGCAACACCAAGAAAGACACCTTATGAACTTTAGACAAAAGAGAAACCGGATGTTAGTCATTTTAGAGTATTTTGCAGTAAAGTTTTTATACTTAACAACGATCCAAGTAGATGGAAAATGGAGCCAAAGGAATGCCTCGCATCCTACTAGGATATGATAATAATGCTAAAGGATATAGAGTCAACATATCAAGCACCAACCAAATTAGAGTTGCTAGAAACATCCTTGTGAAAGATGAGTGAGATCCACTGGATGTATTT
Source organism: Zygnema cylindricum (assembly GCA_037447655.1). Taxonomy (NCBI): domain Eukaryota; kingdom Viridiplantae; phylum Streptophyta; class Zygnematophyceae; order Zygnematales; family Zygnemataceae; genus Zygnema; species Zygnema cylindricum. The sequence goes on from JBBHKE010001179.1 coordinate 33,903, forward strand.
GCACTAACACCTGAACAAAGAAACAAAAGGGAGATGGAATACGTGGTCCTTGACGAAGTAATACAAGTGAACAACCAGCAAACTATTACTCCTAACACGGAAACAACGGCAACCCCTCAGACAAAAACGAATGAATTGCCTCAGACGTAAACGAATGGATCCACGGAACACAAGTTTGATAACTTTGTCCCATTGACAAGACTTCCAATGAGAGATCCCTCGATTCCAACGTCAAATTTTCCAAGGGGAAAAGGACTAGCACAAGAGAGAAAAGGATAAGTTTGAGACTAAAGGATTCAACGAAAATGTATGCACACTCGGCCGCATCCGACTGACCCTTAACCATTCAAGAAGCATTTTCTGTACCAGAAAAAGAACATTGGATTGAAGCTGCGAATGACGAAATGAAATCAATTATGGCGGCTCAAACTTCGGAATTGGTTGAACTACCACCACATCGAAAAGCCATTGGAAGTAAGACGGTATTTAAGGTAAAATTAAATCCATATAATACGATTGAAAGATATAAAGCTAGGCTAGTTGCTAAAGGTTATAATCAAAAAGAAGGAATTGACTTTGAAGAAACGTTTTCACCGGTAGTCTGATTTCCCACTATCAAAATTCAGCTTACCTTCGCAGCTATAGAAGATATGGAAATTCATCAGATGAATGTTAAAATAACCTTCCTACACGGGGAATTAGAGGAGGTTATCTATATGAAGCAACCAGAAATGTACGAAGAAATAGGAAAAGAAAACCTTGTCTATAAATTACTAAATTCATTATATGGATTGAAACAGGCCCCACGTCAGTGGAACCTTAAATTAGATGAATTCCTTACTAAGTTAGGATTTGTCAGAATTAGCTCAGAGCATTTGTCTACATTATGGAAGGAGATGAAGGGGTGATTTACATTATGGTATATGTAGATGATCTGCTCATAATGAGCAAATCATTAACAGAAATAAACAAAGTAAAGAAGGGCTTGAATACTAGGTATGAAATGAAAGAATTAGGAGAAGCAAAATACATCTTAGGAATTCAGGTGTATAGAGATAGACAAAACAAAATAATCAGGTTGACATAAAAGGAAGCCATAGGGAACATGTTAGAAAGATTTGAAAAGTTAGATGCAAAAAATTGTTCAACGCCGATGGAAAACAGACAAGAATTTGAAGGACTAGAAATTTCCTTCACAGTATTAATAAGAGATGAGTAAAAAGAAAAAAATTTGAGTAATATTCTTTATTGGCAAATAGTTGGTAGCCTAATTTATTTTATGAATTGTACTCGTCCTGACATTGCTGCTTTAGGACTACCAAGCCTGCTGCTTTAGGACTATCTAGCAGAAGTCTACAGAATCCAAAAAAGGCAGATTAGGATGCTGCAAAAAGAGTTCTAAAATATCTATTAGGGACAAGAAATTTATATCTAAACTTAGGAGGAACAGAAGTCAAGATCAACACCTGGAGCGACGCCAGCTATGGCGACGCCAGCTATGGCGACGCCAGCTATGGCGACATATCAAGCAGAAGATCGAGAACCATATATGTGTTGCAGATTGGGACAGGAACGTGTTGTTGGAGTAGCAAACTCTAAAAGGTCACAACTCAATCAACGATAGAAGCTGAATATATGGCAGCAAGCGCCGCGGTAAAAGAGTTATTGTGGGTTATATCAATTTTGCAAGAGTAAGGATTCATGCGGAACGAGGCACAAGTTGTCTGGTGTGACAAAATGGCAACCATATCTATCGCATCCAAACCAAGTCACCATTTCAAGAGCAAACATATGGATATACGGCTGCATTTTGTTAGGGAAAAAGCTTTTGCTAAAATCATAAAACTCCAATACCTGCCAGATTCCAAGATGGTTGCTGACTTGCTAACAAAGGCATTGCCCGCTCCAAAATTAATATATTGCAGGAAAGCTTGTGGTCTAAGTGACCAAGAGTCCAAAGTTTAGGGGGAGTATTGTTTTAGAAAACTATGGACTCTCAGCGATAAATAATCTCGTCGTTGGAGTAGCGATGACCAGCGACGAAACAATTTTACCGACGTAACAAGAATTCCACGCGAAGAAGAATTTCATGCGCATGAAATAAAACACTAAGTTACGGTTGAGAGTCAATGCAAATTTTACAGACTGATCGGCGAACAAATACCTTATTGGTGTAGAAAAAGTCGGTGGTAAACTTACCACCAAGTATGCTCTTTTGTTGTGCGTAGTAGTGCTTAGTAGTGCTTAAAATAGTATTGTACAATTTTTGCGTAAGTGACAAACCAGGGTTATCTGTAGCAGGAGATTGTACTCTAGATTAATTGTACCAGATAGTGGAACCGACTCTAGATTAATTTTACCTGATAGTGGAACCGACAGTACGATAGTGCGCCCACAGTGATCTTATTGGTAGTTAGATAATTAGATAGGCGTAGTGGTATAAATTAGGACTTAGACATTTGGAAAATTAACTTGTAAAAGTTCACTAAGTAAAGTGACATTTAAGTCTGTCTTTGGTTACATGTCACTTTGTGACTGATCAGAGTTTGTGCTTCAAACTCTGTCAGTATATTGTGTTAAGTGTGAGCTCTAAGTGAGCTGTGTTGTAAGCCTAAGTGGCTTTTGTAGTACTAAGTATATGCTGGTCAAAGTTGGCCATTTGTGTGGTACTATTTGGGTTGCCTTTTGCTAAATTAAATGGGTGACTCTGCAGCTTCTGGTAGTGTCCTTGTTGCTACAGAGCAACATTGACAGTTTGCAAAAAACGGTCGGCTAAGGGCTGTGCCCATGTAGCCTAAATTTTGAAGCGTTACTTTTTATTTCCGTGATTATTCTCCGTACTATTGTACTTTGTACTTTGCAAAGGGTTCAATGTGCCAAAATGATATCATTACTTTGAAATGTGACTGTTCTAGGCGTGGGTAAAAATTGTGACGGTTGTAGATGACTACAAATCTTGCTACAATTTGTGACGTTTGCATAAATAGCGTCGATTCGAAACGTTTAGGTTTTTGTGGCAATATAGATATTTAGGGTTTTATGACATTGTGGCGTCATGCTCATAACGTTGACGTCACTAGTACCAAAAATTTCAGCCGTGGCTTCTCTATTTTTTTTTGTTTTTCTCATTCGATTTGCCATCAAACTACGCCCAAAGGTCGTCAATCTTTAATTTTTTTTTTTTTTTTCATTTGACATCAATTGTCGTGTTTCTTTTGAGGAAGAGGGGGAGAGGAGCGGGAGTGTGAGAGGAAGGTAGAGAGGCAACATCGGAGTAGACTTTTGCGAAAGGACCCATAAATAAAAACAAGGTTCTAAGACCCTTGCTATGTTTTTTTCCTTACATGTCCATGACGAGTAGGACTAAATTAGCGTATACCCTACCTTGTGCAATAATGTTTATATTCGTGTGAAAAGTGCTTCGAACGGTGGAATCTTTTCTAGTTGCAAGTTCAATTTTGGAGGGAAAAGACTGAGAAAAAACCATAAAGATGCCAAAAAATATAACGCATTTTCGTAAAAAGTTCAAAATCCGTACGATTGGTACCTCGATGGAAAAACCCTTACTCTAACACATGGGTACACAACCTTAGTGGACCCGTAAGCACGTTTGCCCCGAAATCCATTTGGTAGGTGAGAAACGACAAAAATGTTATTGCCGACGTAACTTAAAAACGTCGAAGTCCTCTTCAGAAGATGTCGGTTGTGGTCCGATCATATGTGACCTTGTCACACCACACGATCAATCAATGGAAAAAAACCAAAAACGGAAAATAAAGGTACGATTCCATGCAGCCAACTACGGGTTCTTTTTTGCCATTTTGCTTTTAAAATAAGCGCCATACTGCTAAAGTTTGCAACCGTACGAAGAAATCCCAAAATTGTAGAGTACAATTTGCGTCATCGTTGAACTTAGGATCTACGGTAAATTGTCGTTTTGTGTTTTGCGGCCTATTGTCAAGTCATCTTCAAACTTATCTTAAAGCACATAGGTGATATGTTTTAAATAAAATGAAACCACTTTGACAAAAATGAAAACTTATTCCCACGTGTGAAAAGTTTTCACAAGTTTTTGACGTCAAAAAAATGTACATGGCTGTTTGTTTTTGTCCGCTTGCATCTTGTACGTCTTTTATTTGCAGGGGTCTCGATGCTGCAGTGTTATTTCACGGAAAGGTGAAAAGCCTGCGAAGTCATGGCGGCATGGCGGCCGGGCAGGAGAGGTTTACGCCAAGGCATGTTGTCGGTTGTAAGGCTGTACGTCTACGATGTCACGCAAAGACATGCGACATACCAAATCGTTTCAAAAATTACACACTGAGCCATTCACTATGGAATGCTGATTAGGAAGCCTTTAAGGCATTCTTGTAGTTTTTGGGGTGTTATTGTGAGTGGTGAGGGGTAAAGAAGGAGAGAGGGGAAGGAGGGGAGGGAGGGAAGGGAGTGGCGAGAGGGGAGAGAGGGGAGGGAGGGGAGGGAGGGGAAAGAGGGGAAGGGGAGAGGAAAGAGAAAGGAAGGGACGCTCGGAATCAAATATGTTAAATTATTGAAAATAAATCGACAAGAGAAAAGGACAAAAATCACGTATTGAAAAAAATAGAAAAACTTGCACCAGACTCGCACCAAGAGGGGTGGATTCGCACCAAGGGGCGGACTCACATCCAGGAGGACTTGGACCAAAAAATCGTTGTTTATTTATAAAAATTGAACATTGATAACTTCCATTTATTCCCAATTTTTTTCAAAAATATCAGTATATTGACATAACTTTTTTATAACACTTGTTTTGAAGGTTTTTCGAAGGTTTTTCAGGGTTTTTGAAGGTTTTTTTAGTGTTTTTAGGGTTTTTTAGTAATTGACATATTAAACACAAAAATTGCAAATACCTATCGCCTAAATTTAAAAAATTGACGAATAATTTTTAGTTGTAAAGTTTTATTTTACAAATCTCTACAAATTTACAAACAAGGAAAATCCATCCACATTTGAGATTATGGTAAATCCCAAAATATTCTGTATTTGAAAAAGGCAAAATTGTTACAAAAAAAGATTCTAATCCACCAAGAAAATGTCAAAAAAAAATAACTATACATCAAACTAAGACATGCATTAAAAATCAAGTGAAACTTGCAATCGAAAATTCAATGCCTTCTCTCTAACAAACATTTCCAAATGTTTTTCTATCTATCTTTACTTCATTAGACATCACTGTATCTGTAGTTTTGTACGTTTTTTTTAGTCGGTGACAAATAGGAAAGTGCATCCCAAATCTACTTAAATATGGACATGATTTCTTCGAACATTTATTTCATTTTCATTTTCTTTAACTTGGTTCCGTTTTTTCAAGAAATTATATATAATTCTTGGTTTCCACAAGGAGTCACAGGCACAGATGTATTTAACTATTTATATATAACTAAACAACTGGAAATTGCAACCAAATCCTAAAATCCTCATCTATCTGACTATCATCTATCCGAAATGTGTAGTATCAATATAAAGGTTTAATTCAACATTATACATCATTTTTCTGTGACTATTTACACTGTTTCTTGTCGATCCCACTAGGAAAGCTCGATTGTAAATTTTCTTCAACTGGACATTACACTTTCAATTTTTTCACTTTTCTCTTTTAAGACTTCTTTGACCGGTTCCCATTGCTTTACAAATTTATCATCACCTCCGGACCAAATACTTCCATCCGAACCACAAACCAAAGCTCTCACTGGACCACAATGTGCTTCCAAAACTGTCACACATATGGGTTTTCCCCATGTTTCTTTCCATCCTCGAATACTTCCCTCCTCTCCTCCCGACCACAAAGTCCTTTCCTCATCCAAAAGTAAAGAAGAAATACTCGTCGGATGTCCTTCCCATTCGTTAACAAACTCGCCATCCAAATCCCAACAAAATATTTTTCCATCGTTTCGTCCTCCCCAGAGAAAATCATTTGCCACAAGCGAAGAAACAATTCTTGTTGACTCACCTGGAAATGTTTTTAATTTTCTCCTCTTTCTTTTTTCTATATTTTTTTGTTTTAAAATTTCCCTCAATCTCCAACGCATAATGATTCCATCCTCACAAGATGACCAAAGTTGATTTCTCACATCTTTGCAGAAAGAAGTAAGAGAAATCTTTTGAATAGGAGATCTCCATTCACATTTAATTTTGGATTCCTCATAACTCCACTCCGAAATATTTGAAATACCAGCCAAACAGCATCGGTTCTTTTCTATTGCTATAAGTGGACCTTGGATACAACTCCCTGTCTCAACTTGAGATTTTAGAACCATTTCTTTTGTGTCTTCATTCTCCACTATTATAACCAACCCAATGTTGTCCCAAATGGTAAGCGAGAGCAGCCACAATACGATCTTGTCTTTTTGCACAACATTCTTTCGTATCTATTTGCCAATGAGAAAGATAATCTCCACCTATCAAAATATTTCCGTCGCCCGTCAGGATCAGATCATGAATACCAGAATCAACACTAATTTCCGTGGTTGCAATCATCTTCGGCTGTTTTCCCATTTGTGAATAACCAACAACAGAAAAAGACAAAGAAAATGTGGATCAGTAATTGATGGTGAGTAAAAATTCTAGGGGATACCCGATATTCGCCGCAATGTACTTTCCGAGGCGATTTGCGACATCACCCATAATGACATATATAAATGACATATAATTTAGTTGTAGCTGGGTAGTGACCGCACATGCACACATGTCATTATGGTATTGGTTGGCGACTAGCCTTACAATTATTGAATGAACATTGGAGCAGAGTAAAAATCAATAAGTATGTAGAGAAAAGACAAGGAATGACAAGAAAGGACAAGAAAGGATAAGAAAGGACAAGAAAGCAAAATCAAAAATTAGAAGCATTGTGAAATAGATGGTGGACATGGTACGGGGACAGAGAGACCATGGATATGGAGGGAGAAAGGATGCAAAAGAGAGAAAGTAGAGACATGGAAGAACATTTGTCTCTTTTTTTGAAGTGTCGTTTGTCGTGAACGGTTGGTGATGTGTGAACGGGCTGTTGAATGGAAGTATAGCAAAAGATATAATAGGTTTGGGCGAAGGCCTAGAGTATCAAACAATAATTTTAATAATTGTCTTACATAGGCAATTGTTCCACATAGGAAAGGAAATGTGAAAAATCACCTTTGAGCTGGCCATTTTCACTTCCTTGCAAGTCGAGATTTCAAGACTCTTTCCTTTTTAACTCTTTTAGTAGCAAATCCATCGCCTCCGTGATTTTTTAATTTGAGCTTTATTTTTTTTCATCTCTGTTTCCATTTCCATACCATTCTCCGAAACTGTTTGCAGTTGATTCTTTTCCATATTTTCTTGCAAGCTGAAAATTTTCTTCTTTTGAACAAAATATAATGTGGTATAGTATTCTGGTTGTAAAGGAATCCGATTTTTCTGTATCGCAGATTCTATCATTTTTTCGGACATTTTAAGAGGATCCAAGAATTTACACAAACTTATCAAGTCATTTATACTCGCGGTTGGATATCGCTCTAACAAAGAATCTACCCAAACTTTTCTATTGTGTCACAATTTTCCCTCGCTTTAGAAGGAATGGATTCAATTAGTGTTGTACAGTCTTCATATTTATAATCTTCTTTGTGTAAAACTGCCCACAGGAGGCAATTGTCGAGCAGAGTTACCAATTGTTTCTGATTTTCAGAAGGTTCTTCATCGCCATTTTGATCCAAAAAACTTTGAAAATGGCGCGAGACGAGATTTAAAATGGATTTATTTGTCAAACCTTGTATTTCTGTTAGTGTCCATTCGTCGATATTTTTACTAGAAAGTTGAGAGAAAGAAAAGGGTGCCTTCATAGTTTTCTTCAAATTTTAAAGCGACACTAAAAAAGAAATGAAAAAAAAAAAACTGAAGAACTGAAAACTGTTGTGAGAATGATTGCTACACCATGTTATAAACCTTTCTGAAAAGGTTTTTAACGACAGAAATCTTAAAGAATACTTTTTTCAACCTAAAAGATATGCCACAACAGGTCCAGAAGGTTACAATCCTTTGAAGAAACAATTTATGATTTCTTGACTTAATTTCATTCTTGTTCCATTCATTTATTTACAGAAAACCAGGATCGGCTATTTTGGTAAAGTGTCTGTCTGAGTGTCAGTAGCACATGCGATCTTAAAATAACATCTGGCAATAACTTTACTAGTGTTATACCAGTGTGTTTGTGACGTGACATTCTGCTTCACCAATGTGGGGACTCGGCATGCTAATCTAGTGAATTTGGACGGCGCAGATCTGCCGTCATGTGGCAAGCTGCTTTGGCACGCGACATCTGGCCACGCGATCTTGTTGTTCAATCCGACGATCAAGATCTTGCATTGGGCTACACTGGGACGATATCAGGGTTCGCTTTTTTTTTTAAACGCGTTGGGACGCAAAGATTCGCCTGCAAAAGGTCAAAGATTGGGATAGCCTCGGGAAATCAGTCGGACCTGATTTTTTATTACGCGTATATTTTACGGGAAGACAAAAAAAAAACGGGATGCAGAAAATTTCTTGTAAAAAAATTTTGAACGTCTTTGGCAGTCGCAAAGGTACAGTACCCGATTCGCCATAATTATGAATTTAATGCCAAAAAAACATTGAACGGCGTAAAACAGACGGAAAATAACATTTTGTCGCATAATTTATACGGCGAATTTGGCGAAATTATGGTACGGTCCATGCAATGGAACCGGCGTGGTTTCATTTTCAAAAATAAAGAAACCTGAGACGCAAATCTTCCAATAGACCCAATCCTTTTGCTACTACAAGTCTACAAGTACGGCAGGCGTACTTTTTCCCACGCCCACTCAGTAGACAAGTGTACGGAATGTTTTAATGCATGCCAACCATAGTGAACCATACATCATACTTTATCGAATCCACAAAGCTCGTACGGAAAATTGTAACCCTCTGCGATACTTAATGCTTAGCCAATGAGCGTCCTGCTTTCCTTTGTGACAAGTTTACAAAATCTTCCGCGGCGTCGTGCATCGCTTTGCAATTGCGTGACGTCACGTGATCGCTTTACGATAAATGTGCATGAAAGGACGTGGGAATATTTTTCTTTCTGTCACGTCACACTACATTGTCCGTACTCTGACATCTAAAATGCCATTTGTAATTTAAGGATGAGTTTCTAGTAGTAAATTTATTGCCAAATATTATTTTGAGATCGCATGTATCGTTAAATCAGACAAACCAAAAAAACAAAACAATGGAGCACTATATTGTAAACTGGTCTACTGTAAATAAAACAATGGAGTAAAAAAATGATAAATAAAATCAAGGAAAGACGTTCTACATTGTTGTCTTCAAACGATTGAAACCTTCTAAACTTGCTTGTGGCACATCGCTATTCTCATTTATTTTTTTCGCTATTCTTTGTCTTCTTCTAGTTGTACCTTTTCAGAAAAGATTATAGATGGTGCGGCGATCATCTTGACGACATTTTTCAGTTTTTCAGTATTTCTTGTTTTCTCTTTTATTTCGTGCTTTAATTGAAATTCGACGAAATCTATGATGGCATCCTTTTCTCTCTCTCAAATTTTGAATACAAAGGTAGACCAATTGACACTCCCAGAAATTCAAGGTTTGACAAATAAATCAATTTTGGATCTCGTCTCGCGCCATTTTCAAAGTTTTTTGGATCAAAATGACGATGTAGAACCTTCGGAGGATCAAAAACTTCTCGTTGTTCTTCTCGACAACTACCTCTTGTGGGCAATTTCACATAAAGAAGACTTTGGTTTTGAAGACTTTACAACACTATTGAAATCCATTCCTTTTAAAGCGAGGGAAAATTGCGACACACTATATAGTGTGGCAAATTCTTTGTTCGAGCGATATCCAACTAATGTGATCGAATTCGTTTATGCGAATTTTTGGATCCTCTCAAAATGTCCGAAAATACGATAGAATCCGCGATACGGAACAATCGGATTCCTTTACAACCAGCATATTTTACCACATTATATTTCGTTCAGAAGAAGAAAATCTACAACTTGCAAGAAAGTATGAAAAAGATTCACTCACAAATAGGTTTGAAAAATGGTGTCGACTATGAGGCCGAAATGGAAAAAAAGAATACCGAAAATGCAAAACTTAGAGAGGAGGTAGACTTTCTACCAGGTAGTGAAAAAAATAGTCTCGAGATTCCAACTCACGAGAAAGTAAAAATGCTGAGCTGGCAGGTGAGATTTTTTTCATCTCTCCTTTATAAGACTTGCTTAAAAATTATAGTATGTGCTAAAAAATTGTAATTTCTCGTCTTTGGATTTTTGAAGGAATTTATGTGAACATATAGTGTTGCTTTATGACATATGATAATGGGATTTGTTACTGACCCACCTTTTTTTTTCTTTTTCTTTTCGGTTTTTCACAGATGGAAAAACTGCTGAAGATGAATGTAGTTTTTTACAAAAAGAAAAAGTGGTGATGACGAATACAACCACAAAAATTAGTGTTGATTTTGATATAAGGAATCTGGTTTTGATCGACAGTTGACAAATTGTGGCCAGTGGAAATCTATTTTCTTATTGGCATATAAGTACGAAGGAATGTTTTACCATAAATTAAAAATCTTGTTGTGGCCTCCCTCCCTTATGATTCCCAACAACTTTGGGTGGGTTATAATTGCGGTTTAATGTCGGTATTCCAAAGTAAAGATTAGGTGTTTGTAAAATTCAAATCGTGAGTTGTATAAGAGTACTGCCGGTAATAAGCGGTAAATGCTATATAGGTGGCAATAATTGCATTTCGGAGGGGAGACTTCGGGAATCTAAAATCACATGTGAATGGAGATCTTCAATTTCATTGGCTAGTGTGGCATCATTCTGCCAAGATTTGAGAGGCCAAATTTTCAAAAACTTAATTAAAATTTAGGTCAAAACCCTGAATTGCTAAAACATTTGAAAACTGGTCAGAGGAGTTTGAAAAATAAATAGAAAACATTGAAATCGTAATGTCCAGTTGAAGTAAATTTGCAATCTAGTTTTCTTCGAGGGATCGACAAAATAGTGTTAAGTAGTCATAGAAAAATGATGTTTGATGTGGAATAAAAACGATTAAAAGATGCAATAGATTTTGGTTAGAGACAAAAGAGGATTTTTAGGTTGTTGCAATTTCCACTTGTTTAGTTTTATACGAATACATTTGTTTCTATTTCTTGTTGTGGAATCCAAGAATTTTATATAAATTCTTGAAGGAATGGAAACAACTTCGAAGAAACTGAACAGAGAAAAAATATTATTAGAATTCATGTCCAGATTTAGGTAAATTTGTGATTGCGCTTTCCTATTTTTCACCGATTAAAAAAAAATACAAAACTAAGGATGAAACTACTGATGGCTAGTGAAGTGCAATTTGATAAAAAAAACACTTGTAAATGTTTGTTAGAGAGAGGACACATTAAAGTTTTGATTGCAATTTTCATTTGTATGAATGCCTTAGTTTTATGAATATTTGTAAAATCCTAAGTGTTTTTTGATTGGATTGGGATCTTTTTTTTGGAGCACTAGCTTTTTTCAAAATATGGAAGTTTTTGGGATTCACCATTATCTCAAATGTGCATATATTTGCTTTGTTTTTTAATTTGTAGAGATATATAAAATCAAACTTTTCGTCTAAAAAAAAAATAAACGTCATTTTTTTTATTTAGGAAACGGGACCTTTTTGTTTTTTTGTGCTTATTTTTTTAATAGCCCTAACAAACAATAAAAAAGGCTTAAAAAAAAAAAAAATCGGCAATATGCTGTGACAGAGATATGTCAAAAATTGACATTTTTGTCGAGATTAAAATATTTATGTTTTAAACAAATTTTGGAAATCAATGGGAGTTGTGGGTGTAATATTTTCATAAATGAACTGTTTTTTTCTGATTTTTGCAATATTGCTCCCCTTTTGTCATTTTGTCCTTTTATTTCACTTAGCCTACAATTTTAACTCGTAGCATTCTTTCCCCTCACTCTCTCCCTCATAAGGTTTTTATTGGGGGGGGAGGGGGGGAGAGAGAGGAGGAGAGAGAGAGTTGACCGAGATTGACCCCCCTCCCCTTCTCTCCCTCTCTCCCTCACCCTCTATCCCTTTGTTGGTTTTATGGAATCTCGGGCGATATCTCACGTACAGACGAGCTTACCCGATATTTTTTTGGTTTGGTATTGGCTAGAAAATGATTTGAAGAAGAATCAAATAATATAAAGAAACGTGTCAGAGTATAATTCACTCTCAGAGTAAATATTCATAGAACCGCGGGAAAAAAAAATAGCACTAAGAGTTAGGGCGTGTCCCCATGTAACCGATATTTTTGAAACGTTATTTTGGAATTTAGCGCTGAGTTTACGGTGTACTTTTCAAAGTGTGCCTATGTCAATCGTTACTTGCGCGTTCATTATTTTGAATATGTGGCGGTTGTACACATGGCCAATACTTGCGACACCTGTAGACGCCAACAACAAACTGCTGACATTTGTAGACGCCAACGATCTCAGAACAAACTGCGGACATTTGTACGCCGCAAAGAGCTCCTGACATACTTGGACAATTGTCGACGCCAACTGTCATTTGTTGACGCCCACACTTGAGCGACAAGCAATCGCCTACGTCTACAAAATGACATTTGTAGACGCTCACAAGTGGACAACATTAGCAAACAGACAAACAATTTCTTTTTCGTGTATTCTCCCAACTGCAAAAAAGCAAATGAAAACTTACGCGTGCAACCCAGGCTTTCTATTCGTCAATAGGGTAGTATTTTGATTAAAAGCAGGTCGCGATTTGATTCCAATGCAAGTGTGAAGATGAGCTGGAAGTGAGTCGCGATGATGATACTGCCAAATCACCGTACCTTTCAAGTTCCACAATGACGCAAAATGTATTTGAGTTTTTGCCCATTTTTCGTACGGCGTAATATTTTCAAGTATGAAGTCTCATTTTTTGTGTAAAAGACGCGAAAAAACCCTTACTTGAACACATGGGGACACGCCGTTACAATCCCTCTCCAAATGAGCTAAAGATAAAACACAATAAATCAGCCGTCCGATTATCATCAATTTGGATCGTACGGCCACACATTGCCGTCCGATTATCATCAATTTGGATCGTACGGCCACACATTGTCGTCCGATTATCATCAATTTAGATCGTACGGCCACAAATTGTCGTCCGATTATCATCAATTTGGATCGTACGGCCACACATTGACGGGATTCTCGTCTCAGAACACGTTAAGCAAGGTACGTCGGATGTAAACTTGCACTATACAAAGATGCCACGGTGAGGTTCCATGGCAGCAAAAAGCGTCGCGTTAAGTTGTCACGACTTTAAAACTGGGCGTCCAGCAAGAACGTTGGCTCGCGGACAAAGTTTTCGGAAAATCCCTGAATCTTCTACTCTACACTGTGACTCACTATTACTATACACCGCGAATCGTAATTAGCGTTATGTACGCTAATTCCGTCGCCCCAAATTTTGACTCTATCACTCTAAATAGAGTACATAATTCTAGATTATTCTTTACACTATTTAAGGTACTTTTTGAAATCAACGTTATTAACTTTGGGAAAGTGTCATTTTAAATATTGTGGCGTACGGTCGGTGTCTGACCGAAAATTGTACTTTATTAACTAGAAAAGTACAAATAATGATTTAATACAGGTCGTTATCATGAAACTGCGCTTTCACAAACCGCGTAGAGCAAGAGTCATAATGATGTGAAACTGTACGTTTTGTCAACTTGTGTACGTATACCTAATTTACAGGAAAAAATTCAGCGCGGATAATTAGTACGGAAAGAAACCCAAATTAGAGTTATTGATAAATTATAGTAAAATTTGTTTTTGGAAAAAATTGATTACACAAATTAGAGTTAATAACTCTATATATGTTTTTTTTTTCTTTACTCTAATTACGATTCATGGTGTAGTGTCACCCCGAATCATATTCGTGGTGTAGTGTACACCGCGAATCGTAATTAGAGTAAAGAAAAATTAGAGTAAAAAAAGTAGAAAAAATAATTAGAGTTATGAACTCTAATTTGTGTGATAGAACTTTTTCAAAAAGGAAATTTACACTAACGGTGACGTTCCATCAGGCGAAAAGTGGCATAGTTAACAGAAATCCGCGACTCTCCGTACCAAATCGTACCGCCTATTTTGTTTTTATACGAAAAACAACATTAAAGAGAATCTTGCCGATACTTTCCGAAGGTCTTAGAGGTAATACTGGCCGTCGGATGTTCATCCGCGAGGAGTTCGCTTCATTTTTTTCTACAACAGTCAACCCACCTCGAGGAGGTGGGTTGGCATATACAGAAAAAATAAATTCGTGACACGCTGGACGATTAAGCTACGTGTCATGATGGAAAACCAACGAAAAAATCTTAAGATTTGCACATGACACGCGCATTCCAAAATACAACCAAAAATAAAAATGAAAATTCGTAACATTCCTTTGTCACGCTATTTTCGGTAGCTTATGTTCGTCACACTATTTCTCTCAAAGGACTTTCATTACGTTCGAAAACAGAAACCCTAAAAAATGAGCTGGCATACAGACTGGCGTTTGCAAAAAGTAAAAAGACTTGTCGTATGATTACTTCGTCCGCAGGTTCATGGTACGCAAGTGAAGATTTGAAGCTAAGTTTGTAGGTGCTAAAAATCTGAAATATATTCATTATCGGATCGTAGCTTGCGTGGCGCTAGTCAATTGAGAACACGTGGTTTACAGATTCTAAATGATGGAACATCGACTCAATCGACCCGGTCTGTAGAGTTGGCCGTACGATTACAGAAACGTCTGATGGAACCTCACCCTAATTTATCAATAACTCTAATTTGGGCGTAAATTTGGGCACTGAATATATCCACTGTAGATTAAGTACAAATACATAATTTGACAAAACGTACAGTTTCACGTCATTATGACGTTTGCATTACGCGGTTTGTTAAAACGCAGTTACATGATAACGGCCTGTACTAATCATTATTTGTACCTTTTTACTTAATAATGTACAGTTTTGCATAGTCTGACACCGACTGTACGCCACACTATTTAAAACGACACTGTATTAGAGTTATTAACGCTCATTCAAAAAGTACCTTAAATAACGTAAATAATAATTTTGAATAATGTACTCTATGTTGATAGAGTCAAAATTTGGGGTGACGGAATTAGCGTAAATAACTTTGATTACAATTTGCGGTTTAGTGTTTCCTTTTTTTTTTGCTATTTAAACGAATCCAATTTTCTATTGAAGACCGCTAGTCGAGAGGCGAGAATCTTATCTTTTAATCGCATCCGTCGGATTAACAATAGTACAAGCGTGCACGGGGAAAGCGAATTTTAAAGTGGTCTAAACCATAGTTCAAAAGTAGGTGAAACGCCCATACAATATGCCAATTGTACGCAAAACATACAATATGGCCTTAAGACCCATATTGTATTGGCCACAAAATGAAATAAAATAGGAACAGGGTTGAGTTCCACATCGATCGATAGAGAATTAAACGTCATGTCTAAATTTTGAAAAACATTCGGACAAAAAAATATTTTTCCGTGAGTTTTGAGGTATTTTTTATTTAAACCGCCATATTTGGACGATCGGACAGTCGCTGATCAAAGTAGCGATCTAAGAAGATCACATGAAAAGCCCATAACACAACTAACGATAGGACTTACACCCGCGTTTTTTTTTTCCGGGATTTTTTTCCCGTGGAATGTCATCCTACGTGTTAGTTCGCTAACAAATTTCGTCCGGCGGCGTGCGCTGGACTATGATGATACGTCATATTCGTGCGTCTGTACAAGGGTGTGCACAACGCACACACATACAGTATGCCTCATCTGCGCGAGTTTTGTGCCAAGTTTTGTGCGCCTACCAAACGCCTACCATAAAAACGCCTACTTTTGAACTATGGTCTAAAGTCTAAACAACATCGGCACACAGTATAGTGTGGATTAGAAGTACAGGGATGGTCCGAAAACTTTGTCCGCGACCCAAAGCACTCGAGGGAAGCTTGTCTTTTGTCTTTTACCTCGTGACAATGTGACGAAACGCTCTTTGTTACCATGGAAACCCACCCTTCAATTACAAATGGCATTTCAGATGTGAGAGTACGGACGATGCAGTGTGACTTGACAGAAACAAAAATAATGCCGTTCTTTCAATTTTATCGTAAAGCGATCACGTGACGTGACGTCACGCAATCCCAAAGCGCTGCATGACGCCGCGGGAAGATTTTGTAAAATTTTCACGAAGGAAAGCAGGACGCTCATTGGATAGGCATTAAGTATCGTAGAGGATTATTGTGGATTCGATAAAGTATGATGTATTGTTCACTATGGTTGGCATGCATTAAAACAATCCGTACACTTGTCACAGTGGGAGTGTGAAAAAGTACGCCTGCCGTACTTGTAGTAGCAAAAGGATTGGGTCCATTGAATTTTGAAAGATTTGCGTTTCAGGTTTCGCTATTTTTGAAAAATGAAACCGCGCCGATTCCAGTGCATGAAGCGTCTCATAATTTCGTCAAATTTGCCACATAGCACAACAAAAAATAAAATTAAGGCCGACGAGTGTAATCACGTGACAATTTTTTTTTCCCCGGCTGTTTTACGCTGTTCAATGTTTTTCGGCATTAAATTCATAATTACGACGAATCAGGTACACCGTCAATCGCTATTAGAGTAAAGGAATAAATAGCAAAAAAAAAAAAAATAGTGTTATTAACACTAATCGGGATTTTTTTTTTTTTAATATATATACTAATTAATCCCTAACTGTAATTTGGGTTGCATTGAAAAATAAATACCCGCCCTTTCGATGTCTACATTAATATGTGTACCTGTACAAAATCTGACAATTCGTACTCCGTCGCGCTGTTCACACGGTCGACGGACGAACATATGAAAACGTGATTTTTGTCGACGAGTTTGTGTCTCTTTCTTCCAGTGCACATTCACATGTGTGCGCAATAATGTTAAGTGTCTTTTTATGCCTTTGTAATTCAAAAAGTACCATTTCGTACGGAAAAATCCTGTCCGTACGCCACACTATGTCCATCACAGTGTACTTCCATTATTAACGCTAATTGAAAAAAAAACCTAATTAGAAAAATGGAAAAAATAAAATTATGGATTGTATTTCGGGTTTTTTTTTGAAAAAAGGGCACCGAATTGGCGTTATATACTCTAATAGCGATTGACGGTGTACTGGACACCGTGAATCGTTATTAGCCTTATGTACGCTATATCGGCACCCCAAAATTTTGACATTGATACCTTAAATATAATAAATTACACTATTTAAGGTCGTGGACCATAATCTGCCACGTCTCGTGGCACTAAATTAGAATGAATGACGCTAATTTTTTCTTTACACTAATAATTTATATACGCTAATAACGATTCAAGGTGTACCTTTGCAACTGCCAAAGACGTTCAAAAACATTTTACAAGAAAAATTTATGTATCGCAATTTTTTTTTACTTCCCGTAAAACATAAGCGTAATAAAAACATCAGGTCCGTACTGATTTCCCGAGGCTATCCCAATCTTTGACCTTTTGCAGGCGAATCTTTGCAACCCAACGCGTTATAAAGAAAAAAGCGAACCCTGAAATCGTCCCGATGTAGCCCACACCGTTCGATCGAGACCATCGGATTGAACAACAAGATCACGTCGCCGAATGTCGCGTGTCAACGAAGCTTGCCACGTGACAACAAATCTGCGCCGTCCAAATTCACTAGATTACCATGCCGAGTCCCCACATCGTTGAAGCAGAATGTCACGTCACAAGCACACTGGTATAAAACTAGTAAAACTATTGCCACATATTATTTTAAGGTCGCATGTGCCACTGAAACTCAGACAGACACTTCACCATAATAGCCAATCCTGGTTTACTGTAAATAAATGAATGGAACAAGAATGAAATTAAGTAAAGAAATCACAAATTGCTTCTTCAAAGGATTGTAACCTTCTGGACCTGTTGTGGAATGTGGAATGTAGCAATTCCGCTTTTTTTTTGTCTGCCATTCTTTGTTTTCTTTTAGGTTGAAATAAGTCTTCTATAATATTTATGTCGTTAAAAACCTTTTCAGAAAGGTTTATAACATGTTGTAGCAATCATTCTCACAACAATTTTCAGTTTTTCAGTTTTTTTTTTTTTTCATTTCTATTTTAGTGTCGTTTTAAAATTTGAAGAAAACTATGAAGGCACCATTTTCTTTCTCTCAACTTTCTAGTAAAAATATCGACGAATGGACACAAACAGAAATACAAGGTTTGACAAATAAATCCATTTTAAATCTCGTCTCGCGCCATTTTCAAAGTTTTTTAGATCAAAATGGCGATGAAGAACCTTCTGAAAATCAAAAACAATTGGTAACTCTTCTCGACAATTGTTAAGATTCCTAGGATCGGGGGATAGAATGGGCGATCCCAATAAAGGGATTGATGAGCCGGCCAGGATTTGAACCTGAGGTCAGTAGCTGTGAATGTACTAACCACTGTACCACCAGCTCAGGCAACTCAGGTGTTATGCTGGTGGGTCCAATTTTATATAGGTTTTTGTTGTGGATTTTACCACAATTCCGGATATCTAAGCTGGTGGGTCCAATTTTATATAGGTTTTTGTTGTGGATTTTACCACAATTCCGGATATCTAGCGCACGTTTCACCTACGTCAACACCCCCCCTCGAGAGGTTGCCGGTCATAATTGTCCTTGTAAACCTAGTCCCCCTGGCTTTGATACCATGTTATAATCCCTAGAATCGGGAAATAGAATGGACGGTCAGGATTTGAACCTGGGACCACTGTAGCTGTGAATGTACTAACCACTAGTTGTGAATGTACTAACCACTGTACCACCTGTGAATGTACCACCTGTGAATGTACTAACCACTGTACCACCACTGTACCACCAGCTCAGAAGCTCAAATCCACCAACTCAGTCCACCAGCTCAGAAGCTCAGATGTTATACTGGTGTGTTCAATTTTATATAGATTTTTGTTGTGGATTTTACCACAATTCCGGATATCGAGTGCACGTTTCACCTACGTCAACACCCCCTCTCGAAAGGGAGCCGGTCATAATTGTCCATGTAAACCTAGTCCCCCTGGCTTTGATACCATGTTAAGATTCCTAGAATCGGGGGATAGAATGGACGATCCCAATAAAAGGATTGATGAGCCGGTCAGGATTTGAACCTGGGACCACTGTAGCTGTGAATATACTAACCACTGTACCACCAGCTCAGAAGGTGGGTCCAATTTTATATAGGTTTTTGTTGTGGATTTTACCACAATTCCGGATATGGAGCGCACGTTTCACCTACGTCAACAACAATTACCTCCTGTGGGCAGTTTTACACAAAGAAGATTATGAATTTGAAGACTGTACAACACTAATCGAATCCATTCCTTCTAAAGCGAGGGAAAATTGTGACACAATAGAATAGTGTGCGTAGATTCTTTGTTAGAGCGATATCCAACCGCGAGTATAAATGACTTGATAAGTTTATGTACATTCTTGGATCCTCTTAAAATGTCCGAAAAAATGATAGAATCTGCGATACAGAACAATCGGATTCCTTTACAACCAGAATACTTTACCACATTATATTTTGTTCAAAAGAAAAAAAAATCAGCTTGCAAGAAAATATGGAAAATAATCAACTGCAAATAGCTTCGGAGAATGGTATGGAAAATAGCTTCGGAGAATGGTATGGAAATGGAATTAGAGATGAAGAAAAATAAAACTCAAATTGCAAAAATCACAGAAGCGATGGATTTGCTACTAAAAGAGTTAAAAGGAAAGATTCTTGAAATCTCGACTTGCAAGTAAGTGAAAATGGCCAGCTCAAAGGTGATTTTTCACATTTCCTTTCCTATGTGGAACAATTGCCTATGTAAGACAATTATTAAATTATTGTTTGATACTCTAGGCCTTCGCCCAAACCTATTATACCTTTTGCTATACTTCCATTCAACAGCCCGTTCACGCATCACCAACCGTTCACGACAAACGACACTTCAAAAAAAGAGACAAATGTTCTTCCATATCTCTACTTTCTCTCTTTTGCATCCTTTCTCCCACCCTATCCATGGTCTCTCTGTCCCCTTACCATGTCCACCATCTATTTCACAATGCTTCTAATTTTTGATTTTGCTTTCTTGTCCTTTCTTATCCTTTCTTGTCCTTTCTTGTCATTCTTTGTCTTTTCTCTACATACTTATTGATTTTTACTCCGCTCCAATGTGCATTCAATAATTGTAAGGCTAGTCGCCAACCAATACCATAATGACATGTGTGCATGTGCGGTCACTACCCAGCTACAACTAAATTATATGTCATTTATATATGTCATTATGGGTGATGTCGCAAATCGCCTCGGAAAGTACATTGCGGCGAATATCGGGTATCCCCTAGAATTTTTACTCACCATCAATTACTGATCCACATTTTCTTTGTCTTTTTCTGTTGTTGGTTATTCACAAATGGGAAAACAGCCGAAGATGATTGCAACCACGGAAATTAGTGTTGATTGTGGTATTCATGATCTGATCCTGACCGGCAACGGAAATGTTTTGATAGGTGGAGATTATCTTTCTCATTGGCAAATAGATACGAAAGAATGTTTTGCAAAAAGACAAGATCGTATTGTGGCTGCTCTCGCTTACCATTTGGGACAACTTTGGGTTGGTTATAATAGTGGAGAATTAGTGTTATTTGAAGACACAAAAGAAATGGTTCTACAATCTCAAGTTGAAACAGGGAGTTGTATCAAAGGTCCAATTATAGCATTTGAAAGGAATCGATGCTGTTTGGCTGGTCTTTCAAATATTTCGGAGTGGAGTTATGAGGAATCTAAAATTAAAAGTGAATGGAGATCTCCTATTCAAAAGATTTCTCTTACTTCTTTCTGCAAAGATGTGAGAAATCAACTTTGGTCAACTTGTGAGGATGGAACCATTATGCGTTGGAGACTGAGGGAAAATTTAAAACAAAAAAATATAGAAAAAAGAAAAAGGAGAAAATCAAAAACATTTCCAGGTGAGTCAACGAGATTTGTTTCTTCGCTTATGGCAAATGATTTTCTGTAGGGAGGACGAAACGATGGAAAATTATTTTGTTGGGATTTAGATGGCGAGTTTGTTAAGGAATGGGAAGGACATCCTACAAGTATTTCTTCTTTACTTTTGGATGAGGAAAGGAGTTTGTGGTCGGGAGGAGAGGAGGGAAGTATTCGAGGATGGAAAGAAACATGGGGAAAACCCATATGTGTGACAGTTTTGGAAGCACATTCTGGTCCAGTGCGAGCTTTGGTTTGTGGTTCAGAAGTTAGTGTTTGGTCCAGAGGTGATGATAAATTTGTAAAGCAATGGGAACCGGTCAAAGAAGTTTTAAAAGAGAAAAATGAAAAAATTGAAAGTGTAATGTCCAGTTGAAGAAAACTTACGATCGAGCTTTCCTAGTGGGGTCGACAAGAAACAGTGTAAATAGTCACAGAAAAATGATGTATAATGTTGAATTAAACCTTTATAAAGATAGTACAGATTTCGGATAGATGATAGTCAGATAGATGAGGATTTTAGGATTTGGTTGCAATTTCCAGTTGTTTAGTTATATATAAATAGTTAAATACATCTGTCCCTCTGACTCCTTGTGGAAACCAAGAATTATATACAAATTCCTGAAAAAATGGAAACAAGTTCAAGAAACTGGAAATAAAATAAATTTTCGAAGAAATTTTGTCCATATTTAAGTATTTGAGATGCACTTTCCTATTTGTCACCGACTAAAAAAAACGTACAAAACTACAGATACAGTGATGTCTAATGAAGTAGAGATTGATAGAAAAACATTTGTAAATGTTTGTTAGAGAGAGGACATTGAATTTTTGATTGCAAGTTTCACTTGATTTTTAAGAGTACTGCCGGTAATAAGCGGTAAATGCTATATAGGTGGCAATAATTGCATTTCGGAGGGGAGACTTCGGGAATCTAAAATTACATGTGAATAGAGATCTTCAATTTCATTGGCTAGTTTGGCATCATTCTGCCAATATTTGAGAGATCAAATTTTCAAAAATTAAATTAAAATTTAGGAGAGGGGGAGAGAGAGGAAGAGGGAGAGAGAAAGCGAGAGAGAGAGAGGGAGAGAGAGGTACATGACAACGTTTGTGACACTACTCGCAACTTTTACTTGTGAGCGGGGATATTTTTTTTTTATCTATAGGTTCCAAAAAATGCTCCTGTGCAGTGGATGGAATTACACCGCAAATCTTTATTAGTGTTCAAGTTTTTTTCGCCACTTAAAACATGTTTTTTTCGCGCACACTTGTCGGATTGTTAATCTGATGGGTGGAAGGCAAGATTCATATTGAGCCGATGTATCAGCAAACAGTTGCAATAATTTCCTTATTGATATAATGAAGTGAATGTACCGATTTCACCCAAAAAAGGTGCAAAAAATGCCCAAAAAAAGTACATATTGATCATCAATAGGACGGTACGGATACACAACACTAAGAACGACGACAATGCACTTAAATGGTTTTTTTGTGATTTAATTTTATATGTTAACCTAAATTCACGTAACTTCCAAGTTTGCCAAGATTCAATCTTCACATTATCCATCAATTGATCGCACGGAGAGATACTATTGTGTATCTGTTCCTCCCCCTCTCCCTATCCCCTCTCTCGCCCTCTTCCTCTGCCCTGCCCCTCCATCTCCCTCTCCCTCTCCCTCTTCCCCTCCATCTCATGGAGAGATACAATTGTAGACCACAAAGTTATTTTGAGCAAAAAAAAAAAAAAAAAAAAATTGTCCATTAGTGTTATAAATTCGGCGCTTCTCCAAATTCTCCAAAAAAACGAGCATTTGAAAAAAAAAAAAACGTTAGTAGCATTTGATTTGAAAACACAAAAAAAGACAACTGTCATAAAAAAAAAACAAATTAAAAAAACGACAAAATGACGAAAAAAAAGAACGTCATATTGAAGAATGGAATACTGTGAACTCTACAAAAATGGTAATTTGACTCCAATTCTTTTCCAATCCTAGATTAGTTTACTACCCGTAAAACTAAAAACTGTCACTTTTATTTTTTGAAACGACTCACCGATACTCTCCGAAACAAATTTCCCCTAAAAGACAAAAAAAAATTGGAATGAAGTGAAAAGTGAAAAGAAAGGAAAAACAAAAAGGACGAGGAAAGAAAAAAAAAGAGAAAAGAGAGAATAAAAGAAAAGCGACAAGGGAAAAAAGAAAAGAAAGGAGAAAATAGAAAGAAAAAAGGAGAAAAAGAAGAAAGGAGAAAAGATGGGAAGGGAAAAGTAAAGTAAAAGGGAAAAAGAAAAAGGTAAAGGAAAAGAAAAGGAAAGGAAAAAGGAAAAGAAAACATAAGAGAACGAATCTGTTTTCGTTTTTTTCTCTCTTTTTATTTTTTTTAAGATCGGTGTAAAGGGGCGGGATAAATTTCGAGATCTTCATATCTTCCCGACCGACTCACGTCCCGAATTGCCGGTCCCACCTATTTACCAAAAAGACAAAAAGAAAAAAAAAAAAATAATAATAATAATAATTAGTACATGTATACAACATAAATGTATAGAAAGGGGAAAGAAGAAAGCAGAAACACAAAGGAAAAAGAAAGAAGGAAGAAAAACCATGAATAAAAAAAGAGGAAGGAAGTGGAAAGAAAGAGAGGAGAGGAAAGAAGAAAGAAAAAAAGAAGAATAGAGAAGGAAAAAGGAGGACGACGGACGAAGACAGAAGAAAAAAGGAAAAAAGAAAAAAAAGGAACAAGAAAAAAGAAAAAAGTAAAAAAGTAAAAAAGAAAAAGGAATGAGAAAAGTGAAGAATAAAAGGTACAGATCCACACATTTACCCAAGTTTAGATATAAACAAAAACTTGAAAAAAAGGAAGTTACGATAGTTTAAACTCGATGTGGTTTGTTTAAAAGTTGTTTGAAATGATATAACATTTTTTTTAAACAGTTTTTGAACTGTTTTGATATTGTTTTAAAATTGGTTTTAAAATGGTTTTATATTGTTTTTGAATTTGCTTCTGAATTGTTTCTGAATTGTTTTTTTTTTATATTTTTAAAATGTCCTCAAATTACTTTTTGCATTATTTAACAATTGTTTTATTATTGCATTTGAAACCTGACCGTAACTTTTTCTTCTGGAATTAAAAACAATACATTCAAGTTTTCCAAATTTTATCTTAAACTCAAAATGTAAACCAAATCGTGAATAAAACCTACCCAAAAGGTAAGAAAAAAACCAAAACCAAATACGAAAACCTAAGCAAAATAATAATAAACAAACAAAATTGGAAAAATAATTGAAATACCTTTCTTAGTTCCTCGGGATCAATTTTCACTCTCTCCATAAAATCCGGAAGCATAATGGGATTCATCGATTTTATCAATTTTTCCGCATCCTGGGAAAAAAAAAAAAAAAAAAACAAAAAAAATAAACAATAATTAAAGACAGAAAACTTTGGAAAGGAAATGGAAAAAAAGCCAAATAGAAAACATGAGGACAATTTTTGAAAGTCATTAACTTTTATGAAATAGTTACCAAAAAGAAAAGAAAAGAAAAACCTTATATAGTGACCAATCATGAAAGACTGCGAAAAAAAAAAGAAACAGAAACCCCGGAAACAACCACCAAAAAATGGAAAAACAAAAAAAAAAACATCAAAAAAATGCCCAAAAAACTATTTCTTCATGTGAAACGTTTTATGATAATTTCACATAATCCACAGTAATAATGGTGAACCAAAACGCTGAGAAAAATAGGGGCAAAGAAGGGGAGAGTGAGAGGGTGCGAGAGAGAGGGGGAGAGAGAGAGAGAGACAGAAAGACAGAGAGAGAGGGAGAGAGAGAGAGGGAGAGAGAGAGAGAGAGAGAGAGAGAGGCTCTCACCAGTCCACTCATTCGGAAATTTTCAAACAAAGTTTCGGTCAAGTAGTCAAGAATTTTCCGATTTTTTTTCAATCCCTCCATCGCCATTTCTTGGGACTCCGTTGTATACTGCAAAACCCCAAATTTGTAAAAACCAAATTTTAAGAGTACTCAGGAAGAGATTTGTGTTTTTTACAAGTATAGGATTTAAATTTGAACTTAACGCCTAATCCAAAAGAAAAGAAGAAAGAAAAAAAAATGCCTAAAAATATTTACATCTTCAAAAGGAAGAAAAAAAAAAAAAAAAAAACATATTTAATATATATATATATATATATATATATATATATATATATATATATATATATATATATATATATATGTATATACACATACACACACACGCATATATACATATGCATAGAGAGAGAGGGAGAAAGAGAAATAGATAGATATGTACATATGCATATATATATTGAGAGAGAGAGAGTCAGAGAGATGTATGTATATCTGTGTATATATATGTATATATACATATATATGTATGTATATATATGTATGTATGTATGTATATGTATGTATGCATGTATGTATGTATGTATGTATATATGCATATATATATGGAAAAGGAGAAAAAATAACAGAGAGGGGGAGAGGGAGGGGTTTTACCCGTGTGACTTCTCGCATAAACATTTCGGAAAGGGGAATCGACATATTGGCAATCATTGTTCCCGGTCTGTCCCACTACAAAACCCCAATTTTTTTTGGGGAGGGAGGGAAATAAATCAGTTATCAATCATCCAAATTATTATTGTCGGTTTTTCAAAAAATAACAAATCACATTTCGCGTTTTTCTGAAACCAAAATATAAAAAAGATAAACGAGAGAGAAAATGAAAATTAATAGCCCTAAAAGAGCCTAAAAACACCCTTAGTAAAACATAAAAAGACGTACATTATTGGGAATAAGACGAATTTCGTCGGGTTTTGCGGGAGGCTCCACCACCGGATTATAGGAGAGAGGCATCATTCCGAGCCTCGGATTCGAAAAACTAATCGCCAATTCCCGGGCAATCTGTACAAAAATTATACAAAATAAAGTACAAAAAAGAAAGAAGAAAAAAATCAGAAAAAAAGCAATGAAAAAGAAAGAAAAAGCACCAAAAACGATGTTTTCTAAGCAACAAATTGCGTAAAGAAACTGCTGTTTGCTTTGTACTGTTTCGTTTTGATTTGTTTTGCTTTGTTTAATTCTTATCTTAAATTTCCAAAACTGATATCCCAGACAATGTGCACATGGAAACAGTAATGTCTGCTAAACATAATCCGTAAAGAATCCGTAGAGAAAACTCGATAAGTCCCAATTAAACTCGTTTAAACTCACTTTCGAAATCTTGAGATTGGCCGACTCTCCATCTCTTACCTCCTCCCAAAACTATCCAACATCTTTGTACCGAAACTCAACAAATTCTGACAACAAACGTTTAATAGACAAAAAAACGTTTTAACTAGACAAAACTTGATAAAAAACCCTGTAAACCCACCTTCGAAATCTTAACGAGGTCGTCCAATCCTCCGTCTGTTACCTCCTCTTCCCCAAAAACTATTCTTTCGGCACATCTCCCTCCCTGGGCCACTACCATCTGCATCATCAGATATCCTGCGGTTGTCTCTTGTCGGTCCAACATACTCTGTCGAGGGTAAAAGACGGATAGTGCCGTTTCCTGTAACAGAAAACAAACCACAATTGTGTTCCATGTAAGCCGACAATTCTGACATTTCGACATTCACCTCCCTCTCCCTCTCTCTTCGTCGCGGTAAAAGTTTCACGGTACCTCCAAACTATAAGCTATTGACTGCTACATGCTTTAAGACTATAAAGTAGCTGTTAATTGTTAACTTCGAATGTTATATGTACATATGAATATTAACTGTTAGCTGTGACTGTAAACTGTTGACTTCGAATGTTATATGTACATGTATACCCGTATATGTGTAACTGTTAAATGTAACTATTTGTAACTGTAAATGTGTAACTATAACAGCAAATGTGACTGTGACTCTGACGGTAGCGGTAAGAGTAACTGTAACCCTGACTTTTTCATTTCGCCGTTTATTTGACTGTAACTGTACTTTGTAAATTTATCTTTAACTAAAAAAATGTGGATTTCTTGAAGAAGACAGTAATTCACATACTAGAAGACAGTAAATATTATAGGAAATGGAAAAATCCTGTAGTTTTCTGACCTAAAAACCTACAGTGTTCTGACCAAATTAGAGAGAAATACATATGAAAAGCCAAAAAACCCATATAACAACATTCCGACCAAATTTCAGAAAAAACGGAAAAAAATTTGGTAAAGAAATAGAAAATTGTGTGTTTCTTACCTGCCCTCCGGGCAAAATATGACTGAAGGCGTGGTAGTCAAACTGAGGAAACAGATGCGACAAAAGAATGTGACCGGCCTCGTGGACCGCCAATAGCCTCCTTATATCTTCCGGAACCTAAAAAGAAAAAAAATATATATATGTTTGAAGATATGTTTGAAAACAAGTTTGAAAATATGATTGAAAATATGTTTGAATGTTTCAAAAACACCAGTTTAATTTAAAAAAACAAGAATGTATTGAGAAAAACAGAGAGGTTATTCTCTTTCGATTTTGTGTTTACAAAAAGAAGTTTTACGTATCCATCTCCATCTACCCTGGCCCCTCCCCCTCTCCATCTCTCCCTCTCTCCCTCCCTCCCTCTCTCCCTCCCTCCCTCCCTCCCCTCCATCTC
>JBBHKE010001179.1:61644-71882 GCA_037447655.1 Zygnema cylindricum
ACATTTGGCAGGAAATTTTAGGTGTTCCTCTAAAACCAAATACGACTCTGTTGTGACCTAAACTTCTCCGAGAACGCTTGGACGTTCTTCTTTTTGTCGGTTATTCTCCCTTCTGTTATGAAAACTGTTTTTGGTAAGTTTGTGTTTAATGTTTTATTGATGACTACATTTTATTGATCACTTGCATGTATCTTCTTCGAAACAACTGTTAGGATCTACATGATTAAAGGTCTCCTGATCTACAACCTAAATAACTAACTATGTTAGGGTAACTTTTAAAACTTGGTAGGTGTTTATAATGTACAGAATTTAGGGAATACACGGAATGTATGGAATGCACTTCTATATCGTTTATATCGCGATGTCCATATAATGTATAGCGGTTATCGGTGATACGATGTATCAATCAATAAATCCAACATCTAGTCCTCTGGAAATTAGTACATCTAGGATTGTCAACAAAGCTTCTTCTATGTACGTTCACTAGTTATTTTACATCAGTAGTTATTTTGTAATTTGTGTTTGAATGGTTTTTGTCAAAAGTATTGTCTTCCCTCTTATTGGCTGTTTTTCTTCTTGCAGGTTCGCAAGAGCCTCTTCAAATCCAGTGTTGTCTCAGCATAAACCAAAATCTCCTTGTGGATTTTAAAGGACGGTTTACAGAGCTGCCATTGGCTGGGAGGAGAGAGAGAGACAGAGAGAGAGAGGGAGAGAGGGCAGAGATTTCCCACCACAAGGCAGATAACAGCATTTGATTTGATGACGGGTGATTGAACTATGTGAGCTTTGTCTTGATGAACCATAAATAGAGAGGATGCATATTGTATACATGTTGGTTGATTAGAAAAGTCAAGAAAAGTTTACATGATACTGGCTTACATGACCAAACTCAGACGATTT
Organism: Zygnema cylindricum; assembly: GCA_037447655.1. NCBI lineage: Eukaryota > Viridiplantae > Streptophyta > Zygnematophyceae > Zygnematales > Zygnemataceae > Zygnema > Zygnema cylindricum. The sequence goes on from JBBHKE010001179.1 coordinate 62,545, forward strand.
TAAGTTAGTGTGCTTGTTTAAGAATGGAATTTTTAAAATGGATTGTTTAAGATGGATACAGTAATTGTAGCTTTCTCGTTGTTTTCTCCTTTTCCTTTTTATTGGAGGATTTCCGGGCTTGCCGGAGCTTCGGAAAGTGGCTCGGTTGTGAACTTTCCCGGGATTGGTAAGAATGGAAGGAAGGAAGTTGTGAATTCCTGAATCTCCGAGTTGTAGGTTTCGGTTTAATAATTTGCTTTTGTCTTGTACTCCATTTTCTCGTTCATCTATTTTGTACTAATTAATGTAGAACTGTTAAGAATTTGGTTTTTCCCTTTTTTTGTGAGTTTGTGTTGGGAGTTTGGGAAATAATTTTGTGATGTACAAATTGGCTTCTCATGGCTTTGCATTTGACTTACATAAAAATGAGAATATACAATTGAATGAAATAAATTTTGAAGTGCCCCTATGTGTAAGAACGAAATTGTGACTTACGTTTGTGATGATTGTATACGTCAACAATAGCTGTGACGGTTGTCAACATCTACTATCTGTGTTGTCACACGTTACTATTTTGAACCGCTTGTGACGTCGCATGTTTTACTGTGACATTGGAGACGTATTGCCTTCCAGCCTGCGCCGTTTCACGGTCCAAGGAGATGTGCTTTGCCTTTGTGTCTTCTCTCCGGTGGATGTGAAATGCCATCGGAATTTCGAGACCCCTGCTAAAAAAAAATGTAGCGGACGAAACCTGACAAAACAAAACAAACTGTGTACTTTTCTTCGTTGTACTGAACGCAAACGGATAAAACATATCAAAGTGTATATTTCCTCATCGTTTGAAATCGTTTGAATTTTTTGAAAATTTTGACACCTGCGCATGTGTTCCTATTTGTTTAGCGAAATCATTGAATTAACACACATCGCCGATGTGTTTTAAAGAAAAGTTTGGAGATGACGTTTATTGACGTGGCCGTGGGTCGAAAAACACAAAACGACAACATGTAGTACATTCTAAGTTCAACGATGACGCAAAATGTACCTCCAATTTTTCCGATTTCCTTGTACAGTTGTAACTACGGTGTTACGGCTTTAAGGGCAAATTCTCATGTTACCGAGACTTAGGCTTGTTACTTTCTTTTTTAGCGAAGATTTTCCGTACTACTTTTAGAGCGTTCCGCTTTAACGCAATTGAATAAGTACTTCAAATTGTGATAGATGTAGACGCAGGTGTAATTTGTGACGGTTGTAAACGACTACAAACTCGACGGTTGTAGGCGTGTACTGTAGTTTCATGTGACATTGTAATTGTTTAAGGTTTGTGACATTTTGACGTCACGCTCACTATGACAGGGTAGACGTCACTGAATTCAAATCTATTTGCCATGGTTTCTCGATCGTGTTTTTTCGTCCTTTCTCACTCTACTTGCCATCAAACTACGCCCAAAAACAGTTAAAAGTAATCTTTTTCAGAGATCTTTCATTTGATACCATTATTGCCTTTTTCCATTGCAAGGATTGCGAGATAGACGCGGTAGTGGTAGAGGGAGAGAGAAAGAAGCGCCTTCATGGACTTCGCTTTTGTGGAATGGCATCCGTTGCTCGAGACCCCCTCCACGCCCCCTACACGGAAAAAAGTACGTACAGGCTGGAAATAAAATGTGGTTTTTTTTTTGGTACTTCGCGTACTGCAAAAAAGAATTCCAAGCCTTGGACACTTGCGACAACGTCTGCCTATTCGTTCACATCACAGAACTTTAGTTAAAATCACCTCACGAGTTGATTTGATTATAAGTTTGAATATGACCCCAGAGGGACGCGGAAGTGGGTCGAAACACGCTAAACGATAAACGGCAGTACATTTGAGGTTTCAAGTTGACTCAAATTTTACCGTGGTAACTTCATTTTTTTGAAACGGCTGCAGATTTTCTCATTGCGGGCTAAGTTTTGGAGAAAAACGACAGGAAAAAACCATTGTTTTATCACATGGGGACATACCCTTAGCCGTATATCCATTCTTAGGGTGTGTCCCCATGTGCATAAGTAAGGGTTTTTTCCTGTCGTTTTGCCGTAAAACTTAGCGCCGTACTGCCTAAATTGCAACCGTACGAAGGAATCACAAATTTGTAGAGTACAATTTGCGTCATCCCTGAACTTAGGATGTACGAAAAGTTGTCGTCTTGTGCTTTTCGACCCACTTCGACGACAAAAAACGTCATCTTCAACCTTATCTTTAAAACACATGCGCGATGTGATTTAAAATTAGGTTTTTTCGATTGACAAATAGGAACATGTTTTCGCGCGTGCCGTAAATGTCGACAAAAATCCTACGATTTCCAAGGACAAAGAAAAGTACATAGTTCGCTATGTTTTGTCCGTTTGCGCTCTAATAAGACAAATACAAGGACACAATTTGTTTGGATTTGTCAGTTTTCGTCTAGTACGGATTTCTTTTTTTGCAGGGGTCTTCAAATTCCGATGCCATTTCACGTCGACTGGACAGGAGACGCGAAGGCAAATCGCATCTTCTTCAACTGTGAAGCTGTCAGGCTGGAATGCGGTACGTCTACAATGTCACGGAAAGACATGCGACGTCACACGCAAGTACAAAAAATAACGTGCGAACACAGATTGTAGACGTTGACAACCGTCACAGGTACTGTCGACGTATACAATCGTCACAAGCGTAAGTTACGATTTCGTCCTTACACACATAGGGACACTTGAAATCCGGGTCCGCCGGATCTGCGCTAAAAAACAAAGTAAGTTCGCTAAGTTTCAAGTACATGGGGACAAACCCTAAGAAATATTAAGGGAGTGGGATTGATATTCGAATTCTATTGGATGTCACATATCTACGGACGCCTAACTGTAATTTGTGGATTCGGGCTTTAGGCCCGACGAGGGACGGTGACGATAGCAAGAGGACAAATTTGCTATTTCGCTGCGCCTGCGGGTCGCCGCAGGTGTTATGTGTTGAAAAGCTCCACGTGTTAAGTTCTGAGTAGATACTTTGGGCTGATGCTGGCAGCTGAGGTTTGGAAAATCAAGCGCCGGTTGCCGACAGGTGTGCAGCTTAACGTCAATTTGTCGTATATGGCCTGTGGAATGAAAGTAAACGTCTACTGACGTGATTGGTTAGGTGTAGTACACCGTGAATTCGCTATTAGTGTTAATGTTTTTTTAGTCGCGTAAATCCTTTTTTCTCAGAACACACGTGTCAGATTATGGATCTGACGATTGCGATCGAAATTTAAGATTCTCAGCTTTCGATTGGCTGTCCGAAACTAAAAATCGGACAGGTGTGTACGGAGAAAAATGTTTTGAGTGGCGAAAATTTTCGTAACACTACACCGCGAATCGTAATTAGAGTAAATTACTCTAATTCGGTCGCTCGAAATTTCGACTCTATCACATCAAATAGAGTAATCGATTCTAATTTTTTCATTATTCTAATTTAGGTGAGGTTTAATTACCGTAAAAAATTATAATATAGGTTTTTTTTTAAATATTGTGGAGCACGTACGACGTCTGACCGTGCAAAATTGTACCTTTATAAGTAAAAAGGTACAAATAATGATTTATTATAATCGCGCTCGCACGTGAAATCGAACTAAACAAAAAAATCAATCACATCGAAAAAAAGCCGTTCGCATAACTCTCGTCCGTCGACAGCATCGTCGTCAGTGTGAACATTAACTGACATTCAATGCGACAAATATTATTAGCGTCATAATGACGTCAATACTATACCGGATTGACACATTTTGTACGTCTACGTAATTTAGTGTTCATAATTATCGCACACATAATTATCGCCGACATAACCCAATATAGAATAACTAAATAAATTAGAGTAAACTTCATAGTTGAAAAAACTCTATCACATAAATTAGCGTTAATTACTCTAATTGTTTTTTTTTGTTTGTTTACTCTAATTTTTTCATTACTCTAATTACGATTCGCGGTGTACTACACCGCGCATCGTTATTAGTGTTATTATCTCTAATTTGGGTTCTTAAAATCTTGACTTTTTCCGCAATTAGTATACATGATTTTAATTTTTCCTTGACGTTAATTGAGGTACCCTACAAAATAGCGTAAAGAACTAAAGTTCAAACAGATCTAAATAGCGCAGTGTACGGTCGATGTCAGACCGTACATAAATGTACCTTTTCAAGTGAAAATTTTACAAAAAATGAAGTAAATCGGACGCATATGCATAGGAACGTGCGCTAAAAAAACGGGAGTGATCTGACACGTAAAATAGTCTGAAATGTACGGATATATAAATTTCACTATGGTGTACGAATTTTTTTATTTTGTACGGATACATATAATGATGTATATAATCGTACAGAAAATTTTCCATTTTTGCGGTTCCAAATTAGCGTTAACACTGAAATTATATTAAACCTTTTTTTTTTTTTTTCAAATTCTTAATTAGCGTCAATGAAGTATATTTACTTACACACTATTTAAACTTTGACACTAATAACGATGCGCGGTGTAGCGATACACGGTGTACTGTACAGTACACCGTGAATCGTTATTAGCCAAATGTAATCTATATCGACACCCCCAAATTTTGACCTCGAAACCTGAAGTAGAATTGTCAAATCTAATTTTTCCTTAACGTTAATTACGGTTCTTGTAAATTAGCGTTAACGATTATGGCGTACGTATTTCTTGAATAGTGTGGTGTAATGAAGGTGTCCGCTTGTACAGCAATGTACTTCAATAGGAAAACAGTTCGGAAATTTTAGTTAACTTATGTCGGTTGCATACAGAACTGCTCTTAAAATATATGGTTTTGTACTCGTACTTATTTTAGTGTGTAATTATGAACGGCCTATTAATTATTAACCCGGAAACCCAAATTATAATCATGGATTAATTATAGTAAAAGGACGCGACGTTGTACGGATTGTCAAGATTTGTACATTTACCTATGTTACTGTGTATACAATTACGACAGATCCGGTGTACCTAACTCAGCGTTATGGATCAATTACAATTAAAATTTTTTTTATAAATTTTGCAAAACCCAAATTAGCATTATTAACACTAATTAATTGTTAACACTAATAATTTCTAAACGTTAATAACGATTCACGGTGGTCTAAAGTAATTGTAAAAAAAAGTACGGTCAATACGAAATTTTGTATGATTGTTGTGGTTCTTGGAATTAACGCATTCGTCTTTCGTAATCACTTATAGTTAATTATCGATCGAAAGGACCATACCGGGAAAAATAATGGCAGAGATGATTGTACAACGTATATCGCTATTAGGGTTAATTTTTTTTTTTGCCGCTTAAAACATCTTTTTTCTGTACGCACATGTCGATTATGGATCTGCTGATTGCGATTGAAAGGTAAGATTATCAACTTCTGATTGGCAGTCTCAAATTGAAAATCGGAGAGGTGTGTATGGAAAAGAGATGTTTTGAGTGGCGGAAAATTTATTAACACATAGCGATTCACGGTCTAGTGGTTATAAGTAGTAAAATACGTGTTAAGCGGTCAATGATTGAAAGTACAGTAATTGTACAAAACATGTATAATCAATACCAAATTATGTACAATGACAATGTTTACTCGCAAGTGGAAATAGTGTGATTATTCGTGTATTATGCATAGTTCAAAAGTGACGTTTTTATGGTAGGCCTTTGGTCGGCGCCTTTATCATAAGTTGTGTTATGGGCTCTTCATATGATCTTCTTAGATCGCTACTTTGATCAGCGACCGTCCGATTGTCCGAATTTGACGATGTAAATAAATTTGGTCCAAATGTTTGAATTGGTCCAATTTTTTGTCCGAATGTTTTAATTGGTCAGAATACAATATGGGTCTCAACGTCATATTATATGTTTTGCATACAATAGGCATATTGTGTGGGCCTACTTTCACCTACGTTTGAACTATGGTATTATGTAAATTACTAATTTACGCTCTAAAGGACAAGAATCGCAAGCCGTAATAGACAAAATAATCAGAAGTTGTAACCAAACAGGAAGGAACAGTTAATTTTTTGTATCAAATTAGTGTTGTGTGTGTTAATTATCGTTAATGTTTCGTTGGCTTTGGGTCATCGAACTGATAATACTAGAATAGCGTTGATAAAGTATGTTTCTCTACACTAATAATGTTTATACACTAACAGCGATTCACGGGCTACTATACTATATACTGCAAGCTAAACGACAATTTTCATGACGATCCTTCCCGCGCGCCATGCACACTAACAATATACCTCCACAAAGAAGTACAAAGTATGAATCAGATTAAAAACAAAACAAATTTTTTTTTTTGTTCGTGTACGGTGATAAGCTGAAAATGATCAAACCGGGTAAAAAAGTCTAGACTAGTACACTGTATATCGCTATTAGTGTTAATGTTTTTTTTGTCGCTTAAAACATTTTTTATCCGTACACACATGTCGAATTGTGGATCTGACGGTTGCGATTGAAATGTAGGATTCTCAGCTTCTGATTAGCGGTCTCAAATTGTAAATCGAACAATTGTGTACGAAGAAAATATATATTGAGTGGGGAAAAAAATATTAACCCTAATAGCGATTCAAGGTGTACCGTACTTGCGAGGCAATCATGAAATTACAGGCGTGCAAGAAAAGTACGGCTCTTCCAGTGCGATGCGAATTTATAAAATCCATTCGGTCATTTAGTACAATACATCCTCAATCGCTATTAGAGTAAAGGAATAAATAGCGTAAAAAAAGAATTAGTGTTATTAACATTAATCGGGATTTAATATATATATACTTATATATATATATATATATATATATATATATACTAATTAATCCCTAACTGTAATATGGGTTGTCATGAATAATAAATGCCCGCCCTTTCTATGTCTACAAAAATATGTGTACCTGTACTAAATTTGACAATTCGTACGCCGTCGCGCTGTTCACACGGTGGACGGACAAACATATGAGAACGTGATTTTTGTCGACGAGTTTGCATCTTTTTCTTCCAGTACACATTCACATGTGTGCGCAATAATGTTTAGTGTCTTTGACTGCCTTTGTAATTAAAAAAAGTACCATTTTGTACGGAAATATCATATCCGTACGTCACACTATTGCCATCGCATTATACTTCCATTATTAACGCTAATTGAAAAAAAACCCTAATTAGAATAATGGAAAAAATGGAACATGGATTGTATTTCAGGTTTTTTTGTTTGAAAAAAGGTCACCGAATTCGCGTTATTTTCTCTAATAGCGATTGGCGGTGTACATGTATATCCCCAAACCTTGCGTGAAATGGCGGAAGTTACCTAGAAATTACACATGAGTCGCGATTCAATTGAGTTGTGATGTTTCGCTCATACTCGCACGGAAAGCTGGTATCATCGCACTGAAAGAGTGTAGCGCCTTCTTGCACGCCTGTTTATTTACCAGTTAACCCGCAAGTATCTTTACTAGGTTTGCTTAGTTTCACAATACGATTATTTTTAGCCCACCATTTTTTGTTGTTTATACTAGTGTCGGGTATCGGGTAGTTTCATATCGCGATAAATTCGATATTCGATATATTTCGATATTCGATATATATATTATAAAGTTATAAAACAGATGTATAAACTTTATACATCTGTTTTATAAATATAACTTTTCTGGCTGGTTTTTTTCACTTTTTGTTGGTGTGCGTAGGGCGCGGAAAAGGGGGCTAGGACATTCGTCACGAATGTCGTTTTGTTGCCGTACTTTTCATTCAAAAAATCGTACGATTCTGAAGTCTTTTTAAGATTTGTCCTAGAGCTCGTTGTCGCGTAGCGCCTTATTTGATTTTGCGTCAACTTCGAAGATTCGAGTGGGTCGATTTGAAACTCCCATATATTACGCCTATGTACGGATTTCAGATAATTCTGATCGATTACAAAAAGTTACAGTACACTGTGTATCTCAGTATCTCTATTAGAGCTGCAGTTTTTTTTCGCCATTAAAAAACATATTTTACCCGTGCACATCTAGTGGGTTGCTAATCGGACGGTCAGGATTGGAAGACACCCTTCTATTAAAAAATGAAAATTGGACAGTGTGCACGGAAATTTAAGTGGCAGAAAAACCTTTCCGCTAATAGCGATACACGTCGCAATGTACTGGCACAGAACGCGTATCGTAAATCTTTGCACGATTCGCGGCGCATGTCCCAGCACCACCTGGACAGCTGGAAGGATCGAGACAAGCTAATCGCTAGGCTTCATCCGACATGGATATTTTGCCCTAATGTTGTTTACCTAGGGTAACCCTCCATCAGGCGCCGACAGTAATCGTACGAAAACGTTTACTGGCAGTAATAATTCGTTAACTTCTCCATCAGGTCGTGTCAGCAATGGAATCTATTGCGTACGTGCTTTCCTTCGATTGACGCACGTAGGTTCATTTTCTGACGACGAGCAGTCAAAGATTCCAATAGTACAATATCTGGACTTGTATCCGTACATCCAGTAGCAAAATTAATTTACTTGAATATACAATTTGTACGTTCGTGTTTTGTATTTTTCGTAGCTGTTTTGTCGTTCGTGCTCTGTCGTGGCGCCATAAGTTACGGATGTCAGCGGATCGTGGAGGAGGTGTCACGACACATTCTTCAACAAATATTTTTTTTGGTGGTTTTCGTTGGATTTCATTCCCGCCTGTCCGAAGGCGCGCGGCCCGTACGTTACCTTTCCACGCGTAAACATTATACTCGTCCGGTGATTGACGACTCTCCTCCTGAGGAGAGTAATTAATCACTGGACGACGTGACCGCTTGCTTCGAAAACACGATATCGGACGGTCTACGTTGTCGCCCAGAAGTTTGGAGAATCATGACGCGCCGACAGTAATCATGTTTAAAAAAAAACAAAAAAAAACCAGTACATATACGAAAATGAACTGGATCTGTATGAAAGTACACTTTTTCCAGTAAAGAAACCCACTTTTCGCTTGATGGAGGTTCACCCTTATTTAACATTTAAAGCGATTCTAGTTTGCCTTTCTGATTTTCTTTCTACAGGTTTGCTGTGTCCGAAATAAGCGCATGAAATACAATATAAAATATAGTTTGTCCTCAATACTTTATCTTATGCTACGCACGATTTGGACATACTGTACTCTACACCGTGAATCGTTATTAGCGTATAGAAATTATTAGTGTATATAATGAATTAGTGTCATGTACTCTAATTTGTGTATCAATACCATTTTCAAAAAAAATTTTAATTGTAATTTCTCCATAACGCTGATTTGGGTATACATGATCCGCCGTCGTAGCATATACGGTAAAATAGGTAGAAGTACAAAATCTGACAATCCGTACGACGTGGCGTCCGTCCCCTATAAAA
>JBBHKE010001180.1:0-25538 GCA_037447655.1 Zygnema cylindricum
TCAACCAGCGATTCGTAGCTTCAATAAGCACTTGCCGGATGTCCATGGTGTCTATGTGGCAGAAAGCAACAAAACCACAAACATAAGAAGAAGGAAGAGAAATGAATACAACTTCAACAACATGACTCAATTCCTTTCATGAAAATCATAAACAGAGAGAAAAAGGAAAGGAAGTGACTTTAACTTCAATAACATAACTCACTTTTAATTATACAGCAACCAGTGATCAACTTAGGATAGTGAGATCAACCGAAAGTCGACCATTTCGGTTAAAAAGGAGCAGGAATCAACTGAGAAAAAAGCTTAATAGAGCCAGATTCATCAGCTATTTCCAAATACGCAAAAGTTTTTGCAAAAGCAAATACGGAAGAGTGTTTTAGGGTTTCAAGTTCAATTGCAGGATTGTCTTCATCTATAATAAAAGCAGGAAAAAAAAAAGCAAAAGTCAGAGAGAGAAGGATGGAGGAATAGAGAGAGGAGACAGAGAGAAGGAGAAATTTCGATAATATTCGCCTACTACAGCCGGACTTATAGCCTTTCCATGGAAACACGGATCCACCTGCTCACCTGATCCTTTTTTGTCCGCAAGACTTCCTTGACTTGGCGCCATTGCCGCTTTTCAATTCAAAATGCAAACCGAAATTAGGGTTTGCTTGCGAGAAGTCAGAGCGTTCAGCGTTGACTTTGAAGGATAATAACTAATAAGTAATTACTAGTTAGGAATTACTAATTAGGAATTTAGAAGTTAGAACTACAGAAATTACATTTCTAATGAGACGTAAGAAATCGATCCTTGTATTGATGGCCCTTTCGTTTCAGCATGAAGCTCCCGTTTCTGTTCCTGCGAGTTTTTCAGTGTACGGTTTCTACCACCGGAAACGGTGAAAAACGGGATTCTTCTCGCTCTAGTTTCACATGTGAAACATGGACATATTCCGTTCCGTTCGACCGAGCGCAAGTGCGCGACCATAGGGTATGGTCACGTCAGATGCCAAAAAATAGTTTAAATACGAAGTTGAAGTAGTTCTATGTCGCCATGCTACGCCAATCTTTGTATACCCCCCAATCCTTTGTTTTGAAAATCACGTGATATTAAAGTGGGAATCTGAGTCAGCATTTCAATCAGACGTATAATCTGGTTTGATCTCGATTCGATTCTTTATCTTTTGTCACATAGGGTAGAGCCAATTTCCGAATTTCGTCACCTGATATCTTTTCGCAATGTTTGCCGAGGCGGCACCGGTCCAGTACAGTACTGTACTGTACTTTCCAGTATGGACTTTCCAGGATGCTTCATCTGCCCGAAGCATTTGCACGGCAAAAATCTCAAGGTAACGATAAAATATATAAATAAATGAATGCACATGACGACAGATGACTTCAATTTGTCATTCGGACCGCATGATACAAAAATGATTTTCCGCATTCGATGTGGATAAAAAACAAAAGACAACAGGTACAGACAAGAAAAAGTAAATACAATTTACAATTGTACAATATCAAGTACAGTACACCGCCAATCGTTATTAGCGTTGTGTACGCTAATTCCGTCCCGCTTTTTATTTTATTCTCAAATATAATTATCCACACTATCTAAAACAAAAACCCTAATTCCTAATTAGAATAGACGATTTCTTCGAAAATTTCAAATTCCCAATTAGCGTAAACCACGCTAATCATTCGTATACACTAAAAAAGCTTAAACGCTAATAACGATTGGCGGTGTAGTACAATTGCAACACGGTGTACTAAAGTTCGACTAACGGAAAGGTACGATGACATCATAGGGGAGCGATGACGCTGGATAATTCTGAACTGTTTCAGCGTCCCGCGATGCAAAAAAAGCGTCCGAAACAAACATGTGACTGATTGCGTCGAGCGCGGAAAACTGCGGCAGGCTGCTTGGATGTATCGGGATCGAAAAGGGGGATCGAAGAATCGCCCAGATCGGCCCCGTTCACACACCTCAGATGAAAACCCCTAACCCTCCAGGCCTCCACTTCAAACCATAGTTCAAAAGTAGGCGTTTTTATGGTGGGCCTTTTGTAGGCGCACAAAAATTGGCACTAAACTCGCGTAGAGTAGGCATACTGTATGGGTGTGCGTTGTGCACACTCTTGTACAACCGTACGAATATGACGTATGATTATATTACAGCGCACGCCACCTGACGAAATTTTGTAGCGAACTGACACAGCGTAGGATGACATTCCGCGGGAAAGAAAACCCGGAAAAAAAAAGAACGCGGACGGGCAACCTGGTTGGTCAATTTGAAGCTTTGTTTAGTGTGGCCTTCAAAATTGCAGAACGCTAATATGACAGATTGTCCTATCGTAAGTTGTGTTATGGGCTTTTCATGTGATCTTCTTAAGATCACTACTTTTATCAACGACCGTCCGATCGTCCAAATCTGACGGTTTGAATAAAAAACACCTTAAAACTCACAGAAAAAATATTTTTTGTCCGAATGTTTTTCAAAATTTAGACATGACGTTTAATTCTCTATCGATCGATGTGCAACTCAACCCTGTTACCCCTTTTTTTCATTTTTTGACCAATAAAATATCTGTCTTAATGGCATATTGTATTTTTTGCGTATAATAGGCATATTGTATGGGCCTACTTTCACCTACTTTTGAACTATGCTTCAAACCCTCCTAGACAGTCACGCAAACAGTCAACCGAAACCGTGACCGACTTCCCGCATCGGATCCAAACGGATTCGGTTGCCAATTTGGGGGGTCGGGCGGATTAGGGCGGTTGATTCATAACAAAACCTGTAACGGTCGGTTAATCAAAAATCGAAAAAAAATGAAAATTGTGTATTGTTCGTACAATCCAGCATTATTATACTTTGTACTCTTGTTATCATGAAGGTATATGAGAGATGTACTGTTGTTTTGAAAAGTCAGTTTCGTGTGAACGAGACGGTTTGCCCGTAACTGCTAATTGGATTTAATATGGAGGTTTGAATAAGATTCACGGATTGGGGGAGCAAACGGATTGATATAATTCAAGTGACGTAAAAGACTCATTGAGTGGTGTGAACAAGCTCTAACAAATGGACGGCGGATCGCGAAGCGGTCCGATGTAAAATAAACGGAATGTTGGAATAGGCGCCGCCGGTACGGCGGAGCTGCGACGCAGTTAAGTCAACGTAGCTGCGGCTATTTGTATGATCCGTACGGACAAGCGCAGCCAGCGCAGCAAGCGCAGCTGCGGATAAGATGACTAGGGTAGATCTCGAGTAATGATGATTGTACGGTAGTGGTAGCTTAGTAGTTGCTTAGTGGTAGCTTGGTTGTTGACATACGAAGAGTGCGGTGTAAATATTCTGTAAAACATAGGTTTGTCCTTTTGACTAATTAGTTTATTAGAGTAGATACAGTACGGCTGGTGTGCGTCCGTACTCTGAGTATAACTTGCAGGACTTAGATTATTTTATGTATCGCAGTCAAGTTTATCAAAGCAATGGCAGAATGTTTTCATCATCTTTAACCTGTTGGTGTGATCACTCTGTTTAATGCTTTCATGTGAAAATTTGTGGAGTTATTCTATGATATAGAATCTATATGTGTGTGAATCTATATGTGTGTGAAGTTTCATTGTATTACATTATCTCTGTAAGATTTTGTGAGCAGTCTAAATGGTTAGTTTGTGAGGCTGTCAGCTGTTTATGTGAAACTTTGGAGCCTATATCTTCTAGATTCCTTGGTGGATTTAGCTGTAACTTTGAGAGTTTATAGTGTATATGGTATACTGCTTATTCGTGCAGTTTGAGGTGATTTTGTTCAGTTTGGAGTAATCTGTGCTGTCTGAAACACAGCTGTTTTTGAGGTAGTCTGTGGGTGTTTTCGTGAGTAATCCATGGCTGAAATAGGCTATGGACAACAGGTTATGGGCCCACACCCATGGCTACCTATATTTGATGGATCAAAATATCACTACTGGAAGTGTGCGCTTGAGAGCTACTACGAGATGATGGAGCTAATGGATGTGGTGGACCGTACCTTGGCTGAAACATCAAATGAATGGAAATGGAAAAATCATGAGTGTCTAAGGGTTATCAAGAACTCCTTGACTGAGGATTTGGTAATGTCATACCTAAGTTTTAAAAGGGCAACTGAATTATGGAAGAGCTTAGAATGTATGTATGCAAAGACGTCTTTATTTCATTAGCTTAGTAGTGTTACCAAAATAGTTGAACACAAGTATGTAGGAGGTAATATGGAGAAACACTGTATTGACTTACAAGTATTATTTGCAGAAAATGATTTGGCAGGGGGAAACTTTACAGATGCTCAACAAGCTATCTTGTTAATGAGAAGTCTACCTAAAGAATATAAGAGTGCACTAGATCGATTGACTTTAATTGATAAAAATGATTGGAGCGTAAGTGTAGCTAGACAAGTTATTCTAGATGAAGAGGCTAATAGAAAGGTCTTATCAAGTGAAAGGAGTATAAAGGAATCAAAGTCTCAGTTTCAGAAAGTTAAAGGTAATAGTGAGTTCGGAGATCGGCCAAAGAATTGTTTTTACTGTAATGATTTAGGACATACCTTCAGGGTATGTCCATCGTATAAAAGTGCATGTGTTACAGGAAATTTTAGAGATGGATGGGACAACACCCTAGTTCGAACCCCAACAAGAAAGGTATCAAGTGCTTTCGTGAGTGAGAGACAAGACTCGACAAATGACAAAAGGCATACACCCTGTGTTGACGAATTTATGTATTTACCGACTTTCTGTGGTGTTTGGAATGGAGTAAAGGAGAAGGTGACAGAAAAGGATTTAATGTCTGTCCCTTTTCCCGACGTCAGATTGGTGAGTAACAAAGAGTTACAAGAGGAAGAGTTGTTTGAAGTAAGAGAAATTAGAGGAAGTGAAGGTCACTTGGAAGTGGAAGCCGAAAAATACTTAAACATAAAGACTAATAAACTAAACCCAATTTTTCTAGAAGGACCGGGCGAAGATATGAAGAAAACTGGAATTAGGAATGAGGTGTATAATGTGGAAACTGGTGGAAGGAGTTATGTCACCGAAGATAGTGTGGTGAAGGACGAAAGAGAGAAGGACACGATTTCTGTGACCTTATCAGATGAAAAATCTGTGAGTGAAAATTGCTTATATGAAAGTTTGTTAACTAAAGCAAGAGGAGTTGAAGGAAGAGATGGACACTTAGAAGCAGAAACTAGAAGTAAGGTGGCCATGAAAATTGGTGAACTAGGAGAAAAACAAAGAAAAACTGTTCAGAAAATTGGAGTGAGAAAAGAAGTTTGTGGGATTGAAAAATGTAATAGAAATGCAAAAGTTAAAAGAGTGCAACTGAAAAGAAAAAGAATCAAAATTAAAATTTCTCAGATGAAAGAAGTTGATGGAAGTAGCAAATCTATGGAGAAAAATATAAAGGTGAAAAAGAAAACTAGTATTTGTGACTTTAAACGAGTAGAAAATTGTGACAGAAATGTAAAATTTCAAACAAGACAAAAGATCATGAAGAAAACAAAAAGAAGATGTAATACTAAAAGGATCAAGGGTAGAAGAAAACATGCTCAGAAAGTGATCAAGAAAAGAGAGCGGGAGAAATGATTTTCTGGAGGATATTTTTGAAGAATGTGAATTTAGAGAAATCTTAGTTTTGGAAAAACTTATTTTACAGGCATGTCTTATAAAGACAACTTTGTTAGACATTCTATTTGTTTTTGGTTGGACTTTAGATTTGTATTCTTCCTTGTTGAGTTAGTTGAAAAGAAACAAAAAAATTCATTTATGTACTTTTCAAGACGAAAGAGGTGGTGGAAGCAATGACTTGTTCAGGAACGAAAATTTCGGGAGACATGGCAAAGTGCAGCGAAAGCAGTGGAGAATCATCAGAAGAAGTTCGCGTCGCGAACAGCCACGCAACATAGCGGCGTAGCAAAAGGAGTGGTGCCGTATGACACTTACACGCTGATTATTTTATTCCAGGTACAGGCAACTAAACATTCAGGGGTTATGCATTTATGGCGTAAGGGGAGCTATTACAGGACACTTTTTGCAAGAAAGCAGCAAACGACTGGGAATTGGCAGAGGGCAGCAGGAGCAATGGCGACTTCGGCAAAGCACTGGTAATGTGGTGTTTTTGCTAAAATTATTGTATGATGAACAGTGGAGGTTGATACAGAATTTTGAATATTTAAATTTTTTTTTTTTATTCTTTTGTTTATCCATTAGGGTGGAAACATTTGCGTACAACATGTACTAATGAGTCTAAAGCTTTAGGGGAGTGTAGAATTTGAAAGCTTTAGTCTCAGTAGATGAGGCTATGAGGAGGAAGTTAAAGGTGAAAAAGAGCAGCAGTTAGGACTGCGATGTCAAACTAGCGCAGCGTAGCAGCATAGCAGTACACGCTGCACTTTGTATTCATACAGCGCTGCGATGTCAAAGTAGCGCAGCGTAGCAACATAGCATTACACGTTGCATATTTTTCTGGGTGCACGAAACTAAATTTTCGGGGGAGTGTTGTTTTGAAAAGTCAGTTTCGTGCGTACGAGGCGGTTTGCCCGTAACTGCTAATTGGATTTAATATGGAGGTTTGAATAGATTCAAGGATTGGGGGAGCAAACGGATTGATATAATTCAAGTGACGTAAAAGACTCATTGAGTGGTGTGAACAAGCTCTGACAAATGGACGGCGGATCGCGAAGCGATCCGATGTATAATATACAGAATATTTGAATAGGCGCCGCCGGTACGGCGGAGCTGCGACGCAGTTAAGTCAACGTAGCAGCGACTATTTGTATGATCTGTACGGACAAGCGCAACCAGCGTAGCGAGCACAGCTAGCGCAGCTGCGGATAAGATGACTAGGATAGATCTCGAGTAATGATGATTGTACGGTAGTGGTAGCTTAGTAGTTGCTTAGTGGTAGCTTGGTTGTTGACATACGAAGAGTGCGGTGTAAATATTCTGTACAACAGAGGTTTGTCATTTTGACTAATTAGTTTATTAGAGTATATACACTACGGCTGGTATGCGTCCGTACTCTGAGTATAACTTGCAGGACTTAGATTATTTTATGTATCGCAGTCAAGTTTATCAAAGCAATGGCAGAATGTTTTCTGCATCTTTGACCTGTTGGTGTGATCACTCTGTTTGGTGCTTTCATGTGAAACTTTGTTGAGTTATTCTATAATATAGAATCTATATGTGTGTGAAGTTTCATTATATTCTAGTATCTCTGTAAGATTCTGTGAGCAGTCTAACTGGTTTGTTTGTGAAGTTGTCAACTGTTTATGTGAAACTCTGGAGCCTATATCTTCTAGATTCCTTGGTGGATTTAGCTGTTACTTTGGGAGTTTATAGTGTATATGGTATACTGCCTATTGGTGCAGTTTGAGGTGATTCTGTTCAGTTTGGAGTAATCTGTGTTGTCTGAAACACGGCTGTTTTTGAGGTAGTCTGTGGGTGTTTTCGTGAGTAATCCATGGCTGAAATAGGCTATGGACAACATGTACCACTAATTTTGTACTTATTTGGGTACGGGCAGGTACCCTAGTCGCGAGAAATGTAGAAATTAATGGTTTTTATTAGTAATTTCTAGGTCTGAAAAGAAATATAGAAGTCAAGGCAGTCTATCTCTAACTTCTCTCTCCAACTCTCAAACTTGTCGCAGTCACTGAGAAATTGGAGAGGAAGCTAGAGCCATGGCTACCTTGGCTATCCTGAGGTTTACGGGAATTTTATATTAGGATTTATTTAATTATTTAAAAGGTATGTGCCGGCGGCAGGATTTGATCCTTGTACCTGCCGGCCGGCAGACAGGAATAGCCGGTAGCCCTAGCCGTTAAGTCTAGGATTAGAGTTATGTAGTATGTAGTTTGATAGGTATTTAAACATGTATACGTATGATAATTCATTTAACTATAAACAGATTACGGGAAACATAGATCCGGTAATATGTACGGTACGGACTAATATCAATACCGCGCATTAGTTTCATAAGTGAAACAAATACCGCGCATGTATTTATTACGGCTAAGATTAAATCCGAATTTAATCAGACGGCCGGGATTAGCGCCGAGATCGCGGAGGAAGATTTCGGCGGTTTGTGGCCATCGCCACATCGGATGACGCGTGGCGAAATTCCGTTGGATTGTGGAATCTCCGGAGATTACGGCACCGAATCCGGATTTGACATGTGTCGACATTTTGGCCATGTCGTACAATGTCCGTACATAAAGTACACCGGCAGCTGTACTTTTGCGTACGGAACTCAATTCTGATTGGTTCCGTACACCAGTAGATAGAGTCTGTGAGAGAGATAGGACTTAGAAAAATTAGAAGATAGGACCCCCTCTCCCAGAGAGCTTCTGTACAAAAGGTCAACTTTGACCCTCCATAACTTACTGCTCAGGGGAGCAAATTCAGAGATTCTTTTTGCTATCAACTCAGGGGAGTCTTTCCTTCACAGGGGTGCAGGTGGTCAGGGTTTTTGTCTGCCAGGGTGGCAGTTATTTTTGCTGAAACACAAAGGGGTCAGGATTATCCTAGAGGCTTCTTCGAAGTTGTCTACTCTGAGGACTTATGGAGGTCTCAGAGTTTCAGGTTATGGGCCCACCCTCTAGGGTACCAATCTTTAATGGAACTGGCTTCATATACTGGGAAAGTATGATGATAGGAGCCCTATGCGAAAAAAGGTTTTGGGGGATAGTGAGTGGACGGTTGGGGCGTCCATCAAGTCTTGGAATTCCTCCAGGGTTTGGAGGAACCAGATTCACCAGGAAAGGGGACCCACCTTCAACGGAGGAAACAAAAGAAGGAGAGGTGGTGGACAAAGGAAAGGAGAAGGAGACGACCACACTAATAGCAACTGGTTCGACATTCATGTCACCTATTCCGAGGAATGAGGAGAATGATACTGAAACCTGGGACTTCAACAATATGGCGGCAAAGCACTTCATCCTACGCCATCTCACTCAAGGACTTGCATGTCCTCATTTTCAGGTAGAAAGGGCATCCGATCTTTGGATGGCTCTCATAGAGATGTACCGAAGTGGTACAATTCAGCAACAACAGTTGGCTGATCAGAAAGTTAAGGAGTATGTATACAAAGGGGGAAATATGCTGGATTTTTGCAATGAGCTTGCTACACTCTTCATGGAGCTACAGAGTGCGGGAAAAGATTTTAGTGAAAAAGAAAAGGTTAACTGTTTACTGATGAAGTTACCTGATGAGTTCGTGAACATAGTTTACCGTGTGCAGGACTTGCCTGACTCAAGGTGGATATGGAACTTAGTGGTAGGAATGATTCTCGTTCAAGAGAATACAATTGAGATCCGAAGGGGAGGAAAGAGTGGCCAAGCCTTGGCAACAGCGACTGATTGGAGGAACAGGGATTCCCGAAAACCAGTCGGAAACTATGGGGGTAGGGAGCAGAAAAAACAGGCCGATGAGTTCGAACCAAGGGCTCCCAAAGGACTATGTCACTTTTGTAAGAAACCGGGGCACTATATGGCAGAATGCACTAAGTTAACCGAGCTTCGGTTAAAGGAGGGGCAGACCGGTGGTACCCCGAGAGGAAAGAAAAAGGCCCTTGTCACACAGGTACTTGAGGTTGAATCCGAGGACGATGAGCTCCTTTTGGATGAGGAGTTGGAGGCGAAAAATGAGGTCGAAATTCCACGAAGGCAGAAATGTGCTTACGGTGGATTGAAAGGTGAAGCAGGCTGGATTGTAGATTCAGGTGCCTCCATGCACATGTGTAAGGATAGACACCTGTTCACTAAGATAAGAAAGATTCCCACCGTAGAGATAGAGTACGGGGATGGGAGGATAGTCACCACTACTCTTGTAGGATCGGTAGATCTAAAAGTGTTAGTAGAAGGAAAGACATCCATATTAACATTCTCCGATGTATTGTTTATTCCGGAGCTGAACAAAAATCTTATCTCTACATTAGTATTAGATGATAAGGGTTTATTTACTAGCACTAGGGAAGGAGTCTTTACTGCTAGTTTTGAGGATGATGTCTATTTCATTGCTGAGAAAGGTAGCCATGGGATGTTTAGGCTGATCTTAAGTAATGAAAAGAAGAAACTTTATTATGCTGGTGTTCATGATATTATGATGTGGCATAAGAGGCTTGGGCATGTGAATCTAGATAAGTTAAGAGAGATGAAAAAGATGGGAGTGGTGGAAGGGATTCAGTTCAGTGAGAGTGATGATATAAGTGATTGTAGTGGATGTGCTCAAGGTAAAGCACACAGATTACCCTTTCCTAAGTCAGCCACCTATAAGGGAGAAAAAATTCTAGATCTAGTACACACAGATACTTGGGGACCGGCTAAAGTGCCCTCACCGGGGGGGGAAGAGATTTATGATGACTATAACTGATGATTGGTCTCGGTATTCCCGGGTATATTTTTTGAAAAACAAGTCCGAAGCTGAGGATTGTTTTAGACAATATAAAGCATAGAGCGAAAAACTCCATGAAACTCCAATCAAGAGAGTAAGGAGTGACAATGGTGGAGAGTATACTTCTAACCAGTTTGAGGATTTTCTGAGGGAAGATGGGGTTCAACACCAAAAGACAGTTCCAGAAAATCCGGAACAAAATGGGGTAGCTGAAAGGTTAAATAGAACACTAAGTGATAGTGCTAGAAGTATGTTGTCAGACAAAAAGATAGGGAAAAGGTTTTGGGCAGAAGCAATGAACTGTGCTAATTACCTCAAGAATAGAGTTCTTACTTCAGCTATAAAAGATCAAACACCTTATGAGAGATTGACAGGCCGGAAACCAGACATATCTCACTTAAAGGTTTTCGGCAGTCAAGTGTTCAGCCTAGATACTGATCGGTCCAATTGGAAGCTAGATCCTAAAGGAAAACCAGGATACTTATTAGGATATGATGAAGATGTTAAAGGATATAGAGTTTATGATCTAAAAAGGGAAGATATAATCTTAGTAAAGCATCTAGTAGTTATGGATGAAGGAAAGTCTGTGGATCCCTTCAAATATACAAAGTCAGTAAAAATCAGATTTGAGTCAGAAAATTCCGATGACTTTGAGCTTCCTAACTATCCAGGTTTTAGAGAAGATGACATTCTTGCAGGTACAAATCAGACCGAAAAGGACTCGGCTGTGGAAACTTCAGTGACAACTCTACTCGAAGCGGAAGACGTGGTGGAAATTGATTCGGAATCAAGGGATAGGGGAGAAGCCGAGTTTGTTCGAAAGAATCCACGAGAACCATCTATTCCGGCCTCAGATTTTGAAGGGGGGAGGAGAAGTAGCAAAAGACTGCAAGAAAAACAGGTTAATAACAAGGTAACTAAACTATCTCATCAAGATGAACCTCAAACTTATGGAGAAGCGATGACTTGTCCAGAAAGAAACCGGTGGAAGACAGCCATAATGAGGAGATGGCTTCAATCATGGCAGCCGATACTTGGGAGCTGGTGGACTGTCCACCTAACCGAAAACCAATCGGTTGTAAGTGGGTTTTCAAATTAAAACTGAACCCAGATAACACAATCGAACGCTACAAGGCCAGATTAGTGGCAAAAGGATTTACACAAAAGGAAGGAATTGACTACGAGGAAACCTTTGCCCCGGTGGTCAGATTTCCCTCCATCCGCATACTTCTCAGTTTAGGAGCGGCGGAAGACATGGAAGTGCATCAGATGGACATCAAGACAACCTTTTTGCATGGAGAATTGGAAGAGATCTTCATGCGACAACCCCAAGGTTTTGTGGAGGAAGGAGAGGAGAGTAAGGTATGCCGGCTGATTAAATCTCTTTATGGTTTGAAACAGGCACCTCGAAAATGGAATAAGAAGCTTGATGAGTTTCTTACCGGTTTGGGATATATTCATATCAGCTCAGATCACTTAATCTATGTTTTCGAAGATGAGGAAGGTTTTATATCTATTGCAATTTATGTTGATGATTTGCTTGTTTTAAGTAAATCAATGGAAAAAATTAACAAACTTAAAAACCGATCTTAAGGGGAGATTTGAAATGAAGGATATGGGAGAAGCAAGATATATTTTGGGAATTCAAGTAGAGAGAGACCGAAAAAGGAAAATTATAAGACTGACTTAAAAGGAAGCAATAGGGAACATGCTTGAAAAACTTCAAATGGATAAAGCTAATAGTTGTACAACTCTAATAGAGTTGAAGAAGGGAAGTGAGGGGAGTGAGGAAGAAGGAGTCATAGTCTTAGACGAGGAATTATCTCCTGATGAACAGAAGTTCATGCAGACTATTCCTTACAGGCAAGTAGTGCGAAGTCTAATCTACTTTATGAATTGTACCCGGCCGGATTTAGCTGCAGCTGTGGGAGTGCTGAGTAGAAGTCTAAATGCTCCCACTAAGAAGGATTGGGAGGCAGCTAAGAGAGTCCTTAGATATTTGGTAGGAACTAGAGATCTATGGTTGCATTTGGGTGGGGAGAATACTGACATCACTACTTGGAGTGATGCCAGTTATGGTGATGCTCCGATGATGAGATGTACTTCTGGATATGTATTATATGTGGGTGATGGGGCTTGCTGTTGGAGTAGCAAACAGCAAAAGGTTATTGCTCAGTCCACCATGGAGGCTGAGTATATGGCCTCTTGCTCTGGTGTAAAAGAATTGATGTGGGTCAAGTCTTTGCTTGGTGAGCTTGGTCACCTTAAGAGTGGTGTGCAGAAAATATTTTGTGATAATCAGGCAGCAATCGCTATTTCTGCCAATCCTAAACACCATTTTAAAGCCAAACACATGGACATCAGACTCAGCTTTGTTAGAGAGAAAGTAGAAAACAAAATAATCAGTTTAGAGTACAGACCAGATAGTGAGATGGTAGCAGATATGATGACCAAACCTGTGCCTTCCCCTAAGCTAATTTTTTGCAGGGAGAAGTGTGGTCTGAAATTAAAGATTGACTAGAAAATAAGGGGAGTGTAGAAATTAATGGTTTTTATTAGTATTTTCTAGGTCTGAAAAGAAATATAGAAGTCAAGGCAGTCTATCTCTAACTTCTCTCTCCAACTCTCAAACTTGTCGCAGTCACTGAGAAATTGGAGAGGAAGCTAGAGCCATGGCTACCTTGGCTATCCTGAGGTTTACGGGAATTTTATTATTTAAAAGGTATGTGCCGGCGGCAGGATTTGATCCTTGTACCTGCCGGCCGTCAGACAGGAATAGCCGGTAGCCCTAGCCGTTAAGTCTAGGATTAGAGTTACATACTCTATAGTTTGATAGGTATTTAAACATGTATATCTATGATAATTCATTGAACTATAAACAGATTACGGGATACATAGATCTGGTAATATGTACGGTACGGACTAAAATCAATACCGCGCATTTGTTTCGTAAGTGAAACAAATACCGCGCATGTATTTATTACGGCTAAGATTAAATCCGAATTTAATCGGACGGCCGGGATTAGCGCCGAGATCGCGGAGGAAGATTTCGGCGGTTTGTGGCCATCGCCACATCGGATGACGCGTGGCGAAATTCTGTTGGATTGTGGAATCTCCGGAGATTACGGCACCGAATCCGGATTTGACATGTGTCGACATTTTGGCCATGTCGTACAATGTCCGTACATAAAGTACACCGGCAGCTGTACTTTTGCGTACGGAACTCAATTCTGATTGGTTCCGTACACCAGTAGATAGAGTCTGTGAGAGAGATAGGACTTAGAAAAATTAGAAGATAGGACCCCCTCTCCCAGAGAGCTTCTGTACAAAAGGTCAACTTTGACCCTCCATAACTTACTGCTCAGGGGAGCAAATTCAGAGATTCTTTTTGATATCGACTCAGGGGAGTCTTGCCTTCACAGGGGTGCAGGTGGTCAGGGTTTTTGTCTGCCAGGGTGGCAGTTATTTTTGCCGAAACACAAAGGGGTCAGGATTATCCTAGAGGCTTCTTGGAAGTTGTCTACTCTGAGGACTTATGGAGGTCTCAGAGTTTCAAGAAATAGAATTTCGGTTATCTTTTATTTGCGTAAACGCATTTCAGTTAACGGTTAACAATTTAGGAGCGTGACATAACCTGGTCAAGAGTCAAGTACTCAACTTTTGAAAAAAAACGGTCGGTTTCGGTTAATCTAAAATTTTCACCTTTGCGACCTATGACCCTCACTCACCATCTACCCACCTTACAACTTCCCACATACACCATCCCTTCCTCAACTACCAACCTTTGCACACATTATGTGAGGTTGTATATACAAATAAGAGCATGCGACCACTAGCTCTTGCAAACCCTACTACATCCCCACCCCCACCTTTAAGCACAAAGCCATCTTTGTCTGTGTTCTCCCTTACCGTCCCCTCCATTTTGGTAAGCATTCTCAATACTCGGCTTCCAACCCCCATTTCAAACCACCCTCTTTTTACGCCACATCTTCTCGAGTTTACCACTCTAAACTACCCTCACATCCTTCTCCCCACACCATAAGCAAATCATCACCCATCCTCTCTCATGCCACCAATTTACTCAGCAAGCCCGCTTTGACTCCACCATCGAATACCACTTCACCTAAGGTGTTGTAACCTCCATGTGGAAAGTTGAAATCATATATGAAATACTATGGGGTCCATTCCCCCACAGAATTCGCATATCCAAATAAGCTTATCTATATAGTGCCGACTCGAAGTAGATATAAAACCAAATGACTGATGCACTGATAATCAAAACCCCAATATAGCTAAACCCTTGTGAAATAAGACTTTCTACATGCTCGGTTCCACCACAGAATGCAAAGTTAGAATATGAGTTTTGGACACATTCACCCACTTTAACTTTCCCTTAGAAATGCTGCCACTCTAGCAGGCAAAAAAATTACCGACTACATCCCTGTGTAGCTTAGACTCCCTTGAGTTTGCAACAATAATAATCATTGAAAATGGTCAACTACATCAGTTTATATTAAATGGCAAAATTTGCCGATTTATACAGATGCTCTATGGGAGAGACGGCTACTTACCAAAAGTATTCTAAGTCCTAAATCCTTTTTCTAAGCCCCTTATTATTAAGGTATGCACCAATCGTAGGACTGTACAGTGGAATAAAGTACAGGTGCCAGACTACTTTCTGTAAGGTCTTTGTACGACATGTCTATAATGATGACATTTGTCACATTGAGACTTGTCATCATGCGTTTTGGAGATCTCGCAATCCTCCAGGATACTGCCACATATCATTTTGTGTCGGCCCGTCCAAAAATTGCCAAAAATGTCAATCAGTACAGCCAGTTGTCCCGTGAGCCGTTAGATCATATTTCGGTCTTTTAACTTCCTCTGTCTAAACAAATGTATTCGACATTTGTTTTCACGCGCACCATATTAATTTAGTGCGGCACTGTTCCATGCGGGTTTCGTTTGGTTTTTCCCTTAAATGGATGTATCGGCGTCAATTATTTTATATTTTATTCAAACCATATGGATGTATCGAGTAACTCTACATCTAGCGGATAAGGTGGGGAAGCTACACTGTACGGCTGTATGCCAAAAAGACATGCATCAAATCCTGGGCTCTTGGGTTATCTTTTTTTAACGCCAAGACAGACTCCCCTCTTGTATGCCAAAAAGACAAGCATCAAATCCTGGGCTCTTTGGTTATCTTTTTGTAACGCCAAGACAGACTCCCCTCCTGTATGCCAAAAATACAAGCATCAAATCCTGGGCTCTTCGGTTATCTTTTTGTAACGCCTAGGCAGACTCCCCTCCTTCCTGTCTCGTTGGCTACTTTAGGCAGCCATGGCTATCTTTGTTTTCAAGTGAATATGAGAAGTATGGATGACTTAGACAAACCATCTGACAAAACTATAAAATAAACCCAGACCTAGAAAAAAACTAGATTTTAACACTCAGATTATTTTCTAGTCTACATTTCTCTCAACTCCCATCAAACAAAACGACACAACAAAACAAAGTCTCTCCCTCCCCCCTTTTTTTTCTTCTTTTCCTCTCATAAAACTTTAAGTGAATATCCATGTGTTGAAAGAAGTGCATTAAACGAGCCGAAATAATCATTTGATCACATATTTTATTTTACGTGATACTTTTCATAAATCCGAGCTCTTGGAGTAAGGATTTTATCCACCTCAACCATTTTTCATCCGAGCAAAATCCAAATTCTCGCTTGCAGTTCAAACAGCCAGCCCCATCCCCAATCTGCCACACATACCCATATGCTATCCTGTTTACAATCACATCTTCATAAGTGTCATCACAACAAGTAGTGATGTCAAATGCACACCCCCCCAAATTATCCCAAAAAAGAAACCCCACTAAGTTCCTCCTAAAATCTACATCTTCCATACTCATATATTTATCCATGATGATTACCCCATTTTTTGAACTCTTCGCACTCTCTCCTATAAAATTCTTTCCGCTATCACTTTCTATTTTGATTCCCAAAAATATTTCTCCTCCCTTAATCCTTTCATTAAATATTCCTCTTCTCCCCTATCCTTTGGAGCCCCCTTTAGGTTTACTTGTACACTTTCCATGGTTTTCGTTGAAGTTTCCCTTTCCCACCAGTTTTCTGTCTCCAAAATATCTATGAAAATATCCTCAATGTTTTTATTTTTCCCTTTTTCATTTATGGATCCTAGATCTGACTTCCTCATTTCTAAGTCATTTTTAGCTCCCTCAAGTATTTCCTTTCTCTTTACTTCCCTTAAACCTCCAAAAGCACATTGTTGCTTTCGTGGAATCTCTGTGTGCTTATCTCTATTCCCCATACTACCGATGTGACAAAGCTCCAAAACATCTTTATCTTCTTTCTCCTCTTCCCCTTACAAGGGCATTCCTCCATATAGTGACCCGGTTCCTTACAAAAGAAACAAACACTTTGTTTTGAGGCTCCCTTTTCTTTTCCTCTCCCTCTCATTCCACCGAAGTTCCGATAAGGATTATCTTTGTCTTTTTTCCTCTTATCACGCTTTCGCCAATCACCATCTTTCCTCTTATTACGATTCCGCTAGTCTCCACGAGCTGACGATGCATTCACCCTATCACTTCCCCTATAAACCTCGAAAATGTTTTCCCTCACAAAACCATCCCCGTGGTAATGCTCCAAGTCCATGAGGAGTCATCCATTTCATGCATAAGATTAATGATTGTTTTTGTACTCATATAAGAGTTTCATGCTAAGTGTGTTAATCTTTTTTTCCTCGGATTCTACATCTCCCACACTAGGAAACTCAACATATAACGCAGCAATGTCACTATAAAAGTCTATCATGCTACCGCCTGTATAAACATTGGCCTTTATTTCTTGTTATACTAACTACTGCCTTTGTATAGTCTCACTCTTATAAATATAAACTAGTGCTTCCCAAATCTCTAAAGACTTAGTTAAGGTTATAAGAGTGATAGCTATGGACTTAGACATGTTTCTACGTATGCGATGTTTTGCTTTAGTGTTTTTGTATTCCCATATTTTTATGTCATTTTCTTCAGTTTTTTGTTCAGTTATAACCCTTACTACTGAAGTTGTAGCCGAGAGCCTAGCTCCCTTCACCAAAGGTGTTCTTTTTCCCTTCTCCCCTTTTCCCTCTTCCATGACAATGATTTTCCTTTCACCTTCCGTTGCATCTGAAATCCGATTGGTTTTTTCGGAAGCCCTAGAAGAATTACAGTAGTGAGTTCCTCCAAAGCCCGGTGGAGAACACCTCACTTGTCTTTAAACAATTCCCCACAAGTGCTTTTCGAAGAGCAATCCCTCAATTGTAAATTCTCAATGAACAAAGTCTGTTCCATCAAACACAGGTACCCTAGATGGTGGGCCCACTACATGAAATTCTATGGGATCCATTCCCCCACAGAATTCGCATATCCAAATAAGCTTATCTAGATAGTGTCAACTCCAAGTTGATACAAACACAAATGGGCTGACACCTTGACAAAAAAAACCCCAATATTGCTACACCCTTGTGAAATAAGACTTTCTGTGTGCTCAGTTTCACCACAGAATGCAAAGTTATAATAATCGTTTTGGTCACATTCACCCACTTTGACTTTCCTTTAGAAATGCAGCCACCCTGGCAGGCAAAAACTTTGACCGACTACACCTTTGTGTAGCCTGGACTCCTTTGAGTCCGCAACAAAAAGAGTCATTGAAAATGGTTTGCTAAATGAGTTGATATTTAATGGCAAAGTTTGCCAATTTTTACAGATGCTCTGCGGAAGAGAGGTGGCTACCTACCAGAAATACTCTAAGTCCTAAAACCCCTTTCTAAGCCCCTTAGTACTGAGGTACACACCAATTGTATGCTTGTACCGTACAAGAAAGTACACGTGCCTGAGTACTTTATGTACGGTCTTTGTACGACATGATTATAATGATGACATTTGTCACATTCAGACTTGTCATCATGAGTTCTAGGGATCTCGCAATCCTCCTGGATACTACCACGTGTCATCTGGTGTCGGCGCGTCAAAAAACTGTCGAAAATGTCAATTCGTACAGTCGGCTGTCGCGTGAGACGTTGGATCATGAATCGGTGTTTTTATTTCGTCCGCCTTCACAAATGACTTCAACATTTATTTCGTGCGCACCATATTTATTTAGTGCGGCACCGTTCCATATGGGTTTCGTTTGATTTCGCCTTTAAATAGATGTATCAGCTTAAATTACTTTATACTTTATTCAAACCATTTAGATGTATCGAGTAACTCTACGTCTAGCGGATAAGGCGGGGAACCTAGATTGTACGGATGTATGCCAAAAAGACAAGCATCAAATCATGAGTTCTTTGGTTATATTGGCAACGCTCGACTCCCCTCCTTCCTGTCTCGTTGGCTACTTTAGGCATCCATGGATGACTTAGACAGACCACTTGACAAAACAATAAAACAAATTTAGAACTTGAAAATACCAAAATTTTAACAATGTCCTCGCACCCGTAAAGACATTCCATTGCCAAACCGGGGACATCCTCCTCCACCCATTGTCCTCATCAGCCATCTTCTAGTGTTTTGCACTGTGTTTGTCGTTGTGCGTTACGGCATGGGTTACCCTTACCCTAAGCTATAGTGTATCACCAACTATCGCCATGAATTTATCCAAGTGACCTTTCGACTCCATTTCAACTACTTCATTGCGCACATCACCAATGACGTGGCGTGTCACTCACTTTTTTTGTTTTCACTTTGGGTTTTAGCTAGACGATGAGTAATTATTGTCCCTACATTGTGCATCTATAACAAAATTTGAACAAGTTCGATCAAATTTTGTAAAAAAATTGTACACTTTGTTCGTACTTCGCGCTCAACTTTTCAGTTTTTTGTGTGCCATCCACTTTTTTGGTCCCCATCTACGCAAAACGTTTACCATGGCGTTTTCTTGCATCTTTATTATATTTGTTCTTCTCCATTTTTATCCCATATTATGAAAGGTGTAATGGGTAAGCTTTTTTCATCACATTATTTTTTATAGTTGCGAGTTTGCTGCGCATATGACTTTTACCGAGAAACAACAAATAGCTGAAAAATATTGTGGGTACATGTTTGTTTCAAACAATGTTAGAATGTGTCATAAATTATTTTGTCGTTATCTTGTAAACTATGTTATGGTCAAAGATGACATGGTTGTGGTAACAACATACAAAATATTTAGAGGATAAAGGTCACTATAAACAGACTTTGTTCCGTAAACATAAACATGAGCTTGTAGAGAGACCTTTTGTTAAAATCATCTCAGTTGTTAAATATGAGTATGATAAACCGTGAATCGCGTTAGCATAAGTACATTTAATGATTATTTTAATATTAAATACTCAAGTTTAAATGTCATACGATATTTTGTGCATCTTTTGACGGCTAATGAAAATCATGTCAAATGACATAAACATACGTCATCACCACACTATGTATCAACTTTATACGGGTAGGAACCCGATTGCATTAGGATTAAACAAAAATACCCCCATACACGTTAGTTTTGCCACTGGGTGAGCTAAGAGGAATTCCGACGGGGGTCGCCATACGAAGGTTTCCTTCAAAAAAGTCGAAATTATGACGCGTAAAAATTGGTAGGGTTTGGTTGATGTAACAGGGACAAAATACCACAGTGCACAACGAAAGATACCTAGAACCTCCTCTTAGCAACAACAAGATCACACCACAAGGACAAGTAAAGGGTAGCGCTTTATTACTCATGAGAAGATTATAACATCCAGCGCTCGCTGCGAAGGACTACATGAAGAGTCTGTCCTTTAACTAAGTCTGCCCGACTATTTAAACTCACTAGTTGTTAGTCACTCCTGTACTGTACAGGTGCACACGTGGACCTTCAAGGTCTTCCAAGATCAATCTCAAAACATATTTCTAGAACTATATAATTCAATCTACATTCCGCGGCGTTGCTATACTGCTACGCTGCGTTGCTATGTTGCACTCCTATACTGAGCTGCTATGTTGCTACGCTGTTTAGTTGCTACGCTGCTATGTTACGGGGGTCTAGAATCGCAGCAGCGCTGCTCTGACACTGCAACTATAGCATCCTAGTTGCGAGCCACTAAGTACCCAACTCTGTAACCCTGTTACAATTAAATCCCTCGCAAGAGAGAACCTCGTTCTCGTTTTTAAGAAAATAGAAACCGGTCTTCGAGCGGAGGCACATTTGATCGTGAATGTTTAGTTTAGGTGGAAGGGAATAGATTTCCTTGTTTTTGGTCAAATTGCGAATCGGTGGAATACCAACCCATTGGTCAGATAAGTCAAAGGCATACCAACCACATGTTTTAGGTGGTATTAGCAAATGGTGCTGTTGGAATTATTAGAAATATGTGGTATTTTTTATGTCTAATTAGTTCAGTACAAAAAGGAAAAGGAAAAGGCGGACAACCTATCTCCACCTCCGCTCTCTACCCCCCCCGTACTTGTTGTTGTCACAAAGGAATAGAGAAGATGGTTGAGCCAAGGGTGTCCTAGCTCAGCACGCAAGACTAAAGAGTGACTTAAGTCACTCTCAACAAAAGTTTGAGTCTGACAAGACTCAAACCTCCGACCGGTAGAGCGTGGCGTAGCCATTAGCTCTAAGCAGTTTGTCTTACAAGTCCGTTAGAAGATATAGGGTTCGATATTTATTAAAACTATTGTATGGTACTGAAATCAATTAGTTGGAATTTGAACGAAAGAACATAGAACTTGTTAAAGTTAAGTGCGGACGTCATTTCGCACTAAACAAATGAGTCGGATATTTGTTTCGACGGTCGACATTTATGTCAGATTTAATCCGAGGGCACATATCATCGCCGAGATCGCGCAATGGTCACTTTGGATTTTATGGACGTGGCACGACTAGGCGCCGCGTGGAAAGATGACATTCAATCGCGAGAATTCCAAGGAATGAACGGACGAGTTGAAAAGTGACACGCGTCCACTCAGTGGCCTTGTCCTACACAAGCCGTACAGAAAGGACATCGGTCGTAGTACCTTTCTGTACTTTATAGTCATATGATTGGTTTGTACTTCAGTAGATACGGGCTGTTAGAGGGGTCTAGGACTTAGGAAATTTGGTAGGCAGTCACCTCTCTCTAAAAGAGCTTTGTATAAAATTGGCGTTTTTGCCGGCTCATAACTTATCTGCTGGTTGGCCGTTTTCAGTGATTCTTTTTGCTACGAACTTAGGGGAGTCCATGTTACAAAGGAGTGCGGTCAAAGTGTTAGTTTGCCTTTCTGGACAGCAGTGGTAGTGGCTTGAAGTGGGTTAGTTAAATACTATCTAGAGGCTTCCTGTATTCTGTGGTCCAATGGAGGACACAGAATTGCAGGTGCCACTAAGGTGGGTACAAGTCAACTAGCGAGGAAGTAAGTGTTATAGTTATGTGCCACAGTAGGAGGGGTATTTAACAACAACTTTAATTTTATGCGTGACTTTAGACATCGTCGACGTAACAATTTTTTACTTTGGCCCCTATTCACAAATTTTCGGCATGCAAGAGTAAAGTACTAATATTCAATTTCGATTAGAAATGGAGTTTATGTGTTTTAAAAGGGCTACGGTCGGGGAGGGGGTCTCATTCTCTTAGAGGTGGTGGCAATTAGGGCCACGAAGGCCAAAGCAGTGTAGCTTAAGTTAGAGCATTTTGATGAGAAACCATAAAAGTTGGACGGATGGAGCAATCCAGGGTTCTCTAATGGTGCAAGGCCACAACGATCTACAATTTTTGATGGATTGTATATGAGCAATATAAAATTCAAATTGTCTCTATTTTTAGTGGTTGGGCGAGAAAAAAAAAGACATCCTATGAGACGCATTTTAACCTTTGTGTTTTTCACATGTTTTTGTTAGTTCGCGTTTAGCTTGTAAAATTTGACTTTATTGGTCGATAAGCAATTCTCGTTAGTTTGACTTGTTGGAATAATTATTGGCCCACAAAAGCAGAAAAAACCTTGATTTTGTTGCCACCCATAGAGATTTAAAAAAAAATACTGCACCAAACGTATGGGTTTTGATCATGGAGGTCGCAGCTCACAATTCAATTTTATTTTATGATCTTGATTGCAAGCTTTAGGGAATAAAATTAAGATATATGCCTACATGTTTACTTATTGGTATGATGTTTGAATTTTTTGAAAGTTTAAATGCTTTAATGAAAAAAATGTTATGTCACATTAAGAAAATGTAAACAACAAAGTAGTGTTTACGTCATCCTGAAACTTAGTATGTACTTCTATTTGGTGTCTTCCCTTGTTTGGCTCTATGCCACCCCATGGCAACTCATTTCCAAACTAAAATGTGAATCACCTTGAGAGCCAAACTAAGGTAAAGCAACACTGATCTACCGAGTAGGAAAACTCCTTCACACGTCTCACACGATTGTAACATTTTTGCAAAAGGGGAAAATACTCGTATTTTTTTGCCTGTCTCACACATGTACGGAGAAGAACTTAAGGGCTCTTAGACCCCCACTTCCTCTCACAGATCCTTTGCAAAATTCTACACTGTCTTCGCCTCCCTCTTGTACTACCTCTCCCTTTTTTTTTCCTATAATGAAACACGTCAATGTTCGTTTGAAATGGAAGTGATGTAAAAAATATGCTTTTGACTATCTTTGCATGCATTTTGGTGAGAGTTTGAGAGAGAAAAAACAGAAAAATATAAGAAGCCATGGCATAAAGCTATAAAATAAATTACTTTTCACAAGTTAGCATGATGTCACAATGTCACAAAATAGTAGACCTCTACAAAGTCACAGAAAAATTGACATCCACATTATTAAACTGCATAAATTTATGTTGCGTCTACAAATGTCATGACTTTTAGGTGACAATTTTTGTTTTTCGAGCATTGGAACAGTTGGAAAACTGGTAAAGAGGATCTTCACTGAAAAACACAGTTTCATCTCATTGTTACCGTTGCGTGGACAAGTACGATTATTGCCACTTACTCAAGGAACCAATCACGCTCAACTGAATTCCGCACGAAATTTGAAAATTGCGGAACTCAAATTTTCGACACTAAACATTCCATATACGAAATTTTCGTTCTATAGAATTTTTGTGCTGGCTCCGGACTTCGCATGAAACGATCGCACGTTTCAAACATACATAACATTTCCGTACGGTTGTCGAGACTGAGAAATGGGAAGCATCTTTGAATGCATGGAGTGACACTGCATAGATGTCCTATGCGCATAAAAAGCACGGAGTAAATCAGTATATAAATAAAGGAACGTTGTTCGCCTTCGGGGAAACCCTTATATAGGCGCCGTGTCTATCTCGATTTTTTTCTGTCCGTCCGCAGTACGGACGGCCGTACCGCGGGGACGATGTAGCGTTGCCGTGCGACCGCCCGCTGTACAAACCGCTGTACCCCTGGCTTAATTCAACGTTGTCGTGCGTCGCTGTGCAGACCGCCGTACGGATGGCGTAATTTTACGTTGCCGTGCGTCGTTGTGCAGACCGCCATATGGATGGCGTAATTTTACGTTGTCGTGCGTCGTTGTGCAGACTGCTGTACGGATGGCGTAATTTTACGTTGTCGTGCGTCGCTGTGCAGAGCGTCGTGCGGATGGCGTAACTTTACGTTGCCGTGCGTTGTTGTGCAGACCGCCGTATGGATGGCGTATTTTACGTTGCCGTGCGTCGCTGTGCAAACCGCCGTACGGATGGCGTAATGTATCATTGCCAACCGTCGCTATAAAGACCGCGTACGGTTGGCACAATGTAACGTTGCCAACCGTCGCAGACCACCGTATCCTTGGCACAATGTAGCGTTGTCGTCCAACCGCTGTACGGACCACCGTACCGCAGGCACAATATACACCGTGAATCGTTATTAGAGATATAACTCTAATTTGGGTTCCTAGAATTCTGATTTTTTTTCTTAAATAGGATACATGATTTTAATTTTTCCTTTACTTTAATCAAGGTACACTGCCAATCGTTATTAGCGCTGTGTACGCTAATTCCGTCTCGCTTTTTTTTTTATTCTCCATTAGCGTAGTTCATTCTATTTTTTTCTTTACTCTATTTAGGGTTAATTTTTTAGTACCGTACAAAATGGAAGTACGCCATCAGTCAATTAGTGTGGTGTACGGACAGACCGTACAAAATTGTATATTTTTAAGTGAAAAGGTATAACTAATGAGTTTTAGTAGCCGCGGACGCATGAGAATGTGCGCTCTAAAAAAGGGGTCTAATCGGGTTGTCAAATATAACGTTCGCACATATTCGTCCAGCAACCACGTTTCGACTGTGTGAACGTACGATTTGTGTAAGATTTGTCAGATTTTCTACGAATACCTATATTAGTGTAAGCATGTTTGCGACTGACATTTATTTTTTTCAAAGACCCAAATTAGAATTATTAAACAATTAGAATGTATGTTTTTTTTCAAAAATTTCAAATTCTTAATTAGCGTAAACCACGGTAATTTTTCATGTACGCTAAAGAAACTTATACGCTAATAACGATTGGCGGTGTGTAACAGCAATAGCGGATCGAACTTGTTTATAAAGGGATATTTAGGTGTTATGATTATAGAGTACTAAATTTGGTAGACGTCCGCAAAAGAATCACGCTATTTGGAGTTATATTTTAAAAGTTATAGCGATGGGTGCATTTAGGTGACAGCGTGGGGTCTAAATAACAAGTGGGTATCATTGAAACGGGTTAAGGGTCAAATTAGTACCGAAATTACGTGTGTACGTTTCATAAAGTTCTAATGAAACGTTTAGTATGCACGGTGGTTCGTTTCGTACAAATTTTAGTACGAAACGTCACTTTTACTTAAAGGAATTTCGTAGGAAGTTTCGCGTGCGAAATTTGTTACGCACGATCGTGCGAAGTCGCGTTTCGTTTGGCGCGCACTTTTGCACGTAAATGTTACGTAGTGAAACGTAACGTTTGATTGGTTAGTAAAGTGCTAAGTAGTTAGTAAGAGATTTCGCACGTTTTTGCATTGGTCAGTCTGAGTCTTTGCTGATCAATGATTGGCCCAGGTAAAAGCCTGTTAAAACGGAGCGTTGACTCTGGCCTGGCGAGTCCAGGGCGATGATGGATAAATAGTGAAGTGTAAGAGGAGAGTAGACATCTTTTC
>JBBHKE010001180.1:26644-68330 GCA_037447655.1 Zygnema cylindricum
CAGCCTGGGACGCTGTGAGACGCTGAAGCGCAAGGTTCCGCTGCAGCGGTCACACGGCTAGTATTCCATGTGCTGTTTTTGAAATATTAATTCATTAAATAAATAAAAAGAGGTTGGTTTTAGTACGGAAAACTAACCGACAGTACTGAAACAAAAAAACCGTGTGCACACTCGTGCGAAGGTTTCGTGATTGAGCTGCGGGTAACCAAGGCATGTCAGACCTGCCGGGCCGCGCGACCGCGTGATGTAGAACTGCCCGTCCGTACTGTTCAGCGACGCCGGGCAGCCTGCCAAAACGCTTCCGCTGCCCGAGTTGGCAATCTGCGCCAGAGTGCCGTTGGCGATTTCCACAATGCCGGGGCCGACGCCGGAGTCCGCCGGGCCGTCCAGACTGTACGGAACCAATGGGCGTCGAGTTAGTGCTTTGGAAGCGTGCTCACACGTGTGCCAAAAAAACAAAGTCATGACAGCCAATCAAAAGGCATGATTTTGGTTGGAGAAAAATAAATAAATTACTTAATTATAAAGTTTTTGTCGTGTACCTTATGATCGGCACACTGGCGACGTCGCCTTGGAACGCGAAGTCGCAGAGTGTCGCAGGGTCCGACGGACATGCTGAGCTGGCAGATTGTAGCAGGCTGCGAGGCGCCATTCGCGCTCCTTCTGCTTGCCACGTCAGCAGAGCTGTGACGGCTACGACGGCTATCAGAACACGGCGCATGGCGACAAAACTCTCGGCAGACGCCATAATCTTGCTTAATTGCTTTGCTTCCGATTTTAGTTTTTTTAGAATTGCTTTCAACTTTCAAATTTTTGTGTTTTCGAATTTGGTATTCGCTTGGATGCTTTATAGATCTGGTCCACTGTACGGAATTGTCGGTTCAATTGTTAGTGGATGTACGGCCTAATGGCATCTTCTAGCAACAAAGCCTACTGCCACGTGGCAGTGGCGCATTGCATT
Source organism: Zygnema cylindricum (assembly GCA_037447655.1). Lineage (NCBI taxonomy): Eukaryota > Viridiplantae > Streptophyta > Zygnematophyceae > Zygnematales > Zygnemataceae > Zygnema > Zygnema cylindricum. The sequence continues at coordinate 27,606 of JBBHKE010001180.1, forward strand.
TATTGTCTGTGACGGTTTGTAGTGAGCATCCTTTCGGGCCGTACGAGCCGGCCGACAGAAAATAGTATCCCGTTTTTTGTCAGTTTGTGTGTCAGCAGCTTTGACCGTTGACTAATTAGGTGAAATCAAATCTGGGAGAAATTCCATTGAAATCGCGATTTTTCGGAATATTCTGAGGAAAGGATGTCAGTTTCCGTACAGAAAATTGCAAAGGTGTTTACACGTGGAATAATCAATGGACGAAATTGCACGAAATAGCGAGACTAATATTTTTTTATAGCAGATTTTATCCTTGAATGGCAAAAAACTGCAGGGATTTTTACAATGAGGAAATAATGAGTGGACGAAAATGGACGAAAAAACGTGACTTACAGTAATTACTAATTAGGGCAAACGTGACAGTGACGTAACACCTGGTCCCTCTATACACGTGGCAAATAATCGTTTATAGGCTGGTACATAATTTTGATGGTTCGTAAATCTTTTAGTGCGCTAATTGTCGGTCAGGTTTGTCAGTCCGTACCTTAGGTGTACGATCAGTGTCGGTGACATTCATGAGCTTTTTAGCTGTCGGTTATTTTTCTAACTGTACAGTGACGTTCTTTTGTCGGTGCATTCTTTTTGTCCGAACCTTTTATTTATTTATTTTATATCATAGTTCAAAAGTAGGCGTTTTTTAGTAGGCCTTTGGTCGGCGCCTTCAGCGTAAATTGTGTTATGGGCTTTTCATGTGATCTTCTTAGATAGATACTTTGATCAACGACCGTCCGATCGTCTGAATCTGACGGTGTAAATTAATTTTTTTGGTCAAAATGTTTTAATTGGTCCAATTTTTGGTCCGGATGTTTTAATTGGTCTGAATTGGTCGGAATACAATATGGGTCTTAAGGTCATATTGTATGTTTTGCATACAATAGGCATATTGTATGGGCCTACTTTCACCTACTTTTGAACTATGTTTTAGATACATGACAGGTTCGTAAAATCCGAGCCTGCCGATCTAGCAGATTCACCTCCGTTGATATATTTTTCCCCGATTTTCAACAGCAGAAAGGACAAAAATGACCTCTCTATTGGACAGAAAACTTCAGGGGGCAAGAAAATATTTTCTCTTATGAACGTACGAGAATCTGTTTGCTATCGCATTTAAAACTTTTTCGAAAACCTCCAAAAACGCCCCAACTTATTATTCAAATCCTCAATGTTTTAAGGCTTCGGCAAAATAACAGGTTCTTACTACAATCGTAACGGAAATCGACCCTAAAGTAAATATGTCATATCCACGGCAAAGAACGATAGCCAGACAGCTGTATTATCGAGAAATATGACAACGTACCGTACATTTGTCTGTATTGGTGACGCCGCGTATTCTATCAGCAAATTCTGAAGGTACGGACGCCACTTTACAAATATATTTCTCCACGTGTAAAATTTTCTTTTGGGAACACAATCAAACCTTTCGCAACTTCTCTCCTCAATAGCCTCGATTTGTAGTGTTGTGTATCGGTAAAAAACTTATCGCGATAACACCGATACCAATAGTTATCGGTTATCGAACGGTCAGAGGTTCCGATATATTGGTCTGAGACCAACAAATTCCATATCAACGATAACAAACAATTTATAGTATGCATACAATAGTACTTTATAACATACTGTATTATATTATTGACTTTATGTAGCGTGGCATGCCACATACGAAAACCTGTTCCGTCTCCGTTTAACTGCGATTTATTACGGGAAGTGCAACACATAAACGCTGGCCGGTTAACTGAATAACGATTTTACGGCAAACCTACGGAATTTTATTGGCAAACTGGTGAACATGGAACGGGAAAAGGACGGCGGACACAAAGTACAACGGACGCAAAATAGCATTATGCGCGCCGCCGGAATCGAACGGACGACTTGGAATGAGAAAACACGAGCAAACGGGCCAGCGTGAGCGTCGGCATCCCGGAATGACTCTTTTGGCAGCTTATGCCAAAAAGCCGACAGATTGACACGTGACAGGTCCCCAGTGGATCTCAAGGAATAAAGGGACAAAGCCATGGCGTCGGATGTGAAAGGTACACTTTTTTTACTGGATCCGTATCAAACCAAAGTGCACCGACATTTATGTCTGACGAGGAAGCGTTAAATGATATTCCGGATAATTTTAAATGTGGCACGGATGTACGCATCGCACGTGGATGTCAAGAAAAACAACATGGATGACAGCTGTGCATTTTGTACAATCGCATCTGACCTCCACTATGTTGCTTATTCTCCTGTCCGTAAATTCTGGAGACGCCTAGAAGATTCTTTAAGGACTGGTACGTTGGTTCACAAAACGACAGTTTCTGGTCATAATCGCAAAAAAAATCAGAGTTGATCGGAAAGGAGGGTCCAATGCAGGGGTCATAACTTTACGAATTGGGTCATATTTTTTATTTTTCAGTGCGCCGCGTTGCGATAACAAACAAAATGAAAATAAAGTACGGAATAGCCAAATTTTGATATAGAGCTGAGGGTCGGTGAACAAATCTAGATATGATTAATTAGATACAGTGTTCAGGGTGGTTTTTCATGTGCCAAAGTAAGGGTGGTTTCTGTCGTTTTTATATTATTGTTGATGTCAATGTTGTAATCGTACTTATTGAAGTATAACTTTAATCGAGCTCATTTTTTAATTTCATTTCGTTTAGTTTTATTTGTAATTTTTGTATTCACGTAACGTTTTGAGTGCACAATATTTTCTCTTTTCGACCCACTACCACTTCATCCAGCTCATCTTCAAATTTCACCTGAAATCACCTCCGAGGTGATTTTAGTTGAAGTAACAAGTTATGAAATAGGAAAATGTGCCGCACGCGTCACACATTTTTTAAAACATTTAAGTAGTATGCGGAGTACCAAATAGTTAAAATAGTGTCCGTTTACAACATGTAGGGAGTTTTCAATTATCCGTTTCCAATCTGTGTGGACTTTCTTTCCGTGCAGGGGCCTTAAACAACGGATGTCATTTCGCCAAAGCGAAATCCTTGAAAGCGTCTCTCTCCCTCTCCCTCTCACACTGTTGTTCCTATCTCACACCTTAGAAGCTTACGCGTAGTGGTGTATAATGAAAGAGCTCTAAAAAATATTTAATTTGACTATCTTTGGTCGTAGTTTGATGGAAGGTAGAGTGAGCAAAGACGGAAAAAAAAATGGATACCATGGCAAAAAGTTTTGGAATTAGGGACAAAGACGTTGTCACAAGTGAGCATGACATCAAAATGTCACAAAACTTTAGACATCTACAATGTCACAAAAAACTAGATGCCTACAACCGTCGCTAATTTGTAAACATCACCGATTTTCGCGAGTTTTGTAGTCATCCACAACCGTCACAAATTGTGGCCTCGTCTACAACCGTCACAGTTTATAGCAACGATTTAGTTTTAAAACATCGAAACGTACTACTTAGAACCTTTCCTAAAAAATAATGTAATAAGACAAAGTTTCAGTTACATAGGCACTTACCCTTAGCCAAAGGTCATTGAGAAATATATTTTATTTTGCGACAGTTTTTACAAATTTCGCAAGTATTTATGTGTGAAAATGAGTAATCGTTTGCACTTTTAGTTTTAAATCGATTAAATCGTCGTTTAAACGATTGTGGGTTTAGGTGCGTCGTTATTCCCTTATGTACGTATATTGGCACCCCAAATTTTGACATTAATACCTTTAATAATAATAAATACACTATTTAGGACGTGGACCATGTCCTGCCGTCTCTAGCTAAAATTAGAATGAATGACCCTAATTTTCTCTCTACTGTCATTTCTATCGTAGCCGCATTCAAGGTGTCTTCACCAGAATAATTAAATAAATTACTCTAATTAGTCGCATTTACACATCACATCAAATGAGTGTCGATTCTAAATTTTTATTATTATTTTGGGTGAGGTTTAATTGGCGTAAAAAATATAATATAGATTTTAAATAGTGTGATGGACAAATTTGACCCCAAGAATTGTACTTATAAGTAAAAGGTACAAATGTGATTTAATAGAATCATCGCACGTGAAATGCCTAAACAAAAAATCAATCATCGAAAAGATTGTTTAACTCTGTCCGTCGACAACATCGTGTCAATGTGAACATGCTGACATTTGCGAAAAAATTGTAGCGTCATAATGGCGTCAATACTATCCGGACGGCCATTTTGTACGTCTACATAATTTAGTGTATATCAGCGCAAAATAATTATCGCCGACATGATATAGAATAACTAAATAAATTAGGTAAGCCCATAGTTGAAAAGCCATCACATAATTAGCGTCAATTTCTATTGTTTTTTGTTTTTTAAAATTTTCATTACTCGAAATTCCGCGTTATTACTGTTCAAAGAAACACTGTTGAACATGTAGCCGAACCATTCACATGGTGGTCTAAAATTTGGGTTTGAAATTCTTGTTTTAATTTCTTAGCATATCCATTTTAATTCTTTTGTTAACTTGTTTTCAGGGAATCAAGACTAAAAAGTAATATTAACAACTAGAATTGGAATATTTGTCATGAATGTATTTGTCATGGATTTCAATAATCACCACCGTCACCCGCTTGCGTAGTATGAGCAGAGAATTTATCTCCATTTTTGTAAATGATTACAGTCGTCGATATTCATAGTCTCTTAAGATCTATGCCTTAACTTTTTATACCCGACAAAAAAACGATTGATTATTCGCCCCATCGCGGGGCAACGATTGGGTAAATCGTACCCATTAGTCAACGGTCAAATACAGTACACCGTTATCGTGCCGCGTTCATCATAGTTGAAAAGTAGGTTAAAGTACGCCCGTACAATATGCCTATTGTACGCAAAACATACTATATGACCTTAAGACCCATATTGTATTGGTCGCAAAATGAAAAAAAAAGCAACAGGGTTGAGTTGCACATCGTTCGACAGAGAATTAAATGTCATCGGACGGTCGCTGATCAATGTAGCGATCTAAGAAGATTACATGAAAAGCCCATAACACAACTTGCGCCTACCATAGGCCTACAATAAAACACCTACTTTTGAACTATGGCGTTAATGTTTTTTTCGCAACTTAAAACATATTTTCTCCTTACACAATTGTAGGATTTTCAATCTGAAATCGCCAATCAAAAGCTGATAATCTTAATTTTCAACCCCAATTTTCAATCCACACAGTCAAATTAAGAATCCGACAATTGTGTACGGAGAGAAGACGTTTTAAGTGGCAAAGAAAATATTAACTCTAATAGGGATCACGGTGGTAGCGACAAGTTTTCGACAACATTTGTGTAACAGGATCTCCTACCTCTCAGAAAATCCCATTACTACAAACAATTCCAACCACACATTCCACACATTGGAAAACACATATCCACATTTGACAACACTCACATAAGGATAAACTTTAAATTAGAAGAAGCTTCTGTCCACATAACATTAGCTTGGTCTCTTGCCCTCGTGGCTCAACCCTTCTTATTAAAGTGTTTTCCACTACTCTCCACTCTTAATAATTCTGTCTCTTAACTACTAAAACGCTATTTAATTAGTAAGAGATTTCAATGCAAAATGCCTTTTCTCCAATTTGGTATTAATCGCCCAGGACCAAGATCCGCCGGAATTTCCACAAACTTTTCCCAAAGGAAAAGATGTCTACTCTCCTCTTACACTTCTCCATTTATCCATCATCGCCCTGGACTCGCCAGGCCAGAGTCAAAGCTCCGTTTGAACAGGCTTTTACTTGGGCCAATCATTGATCAGTAAGGACTCGGACTGACCAATGCAAAAACGTGCGAAATCTCTTACTAACTACTTAGCACTTTATTTACCAATCAAACGCTACGTTTCACTACGTAACATTTACGTGCAAAAGCGCGCGCCAAACGAAACGCGACTTCGCACGATCATGCGTCACAAATTTCGCACGTGAAACTTCCTACGAAATTCCCTTAAGTGAAAGTGACGTTTCGTACTAAAAATTGTACGAAACGAAGTACCATGCATACTGAACGTTTCATTAGAACTTTATGAAACGTTCACGCGAAATTTCGGTACTAATTTTGACCCTTAACCCGTTTCAATGATACCCACCTGTTATTTAGACCCCACACTGCCACCTAAGTGCACCCATAGCTATAACTTTTGAAATATAACTCCAAATAGCGTGATTCTTTCGCGAACGTCTACCAAATTTAATAATCTATAATCATAACTCCTAAATACCCTTTTATAAACAAGTTCGATCCGCTATTACTGTTACATCATCCCCTCTTTATTTTTAACTGCCCTCAGTTAAAACATTTTTAATTCTCAAGACGGGACCTCTATATTATTGTCTCTCCAATACCTCTGTAAAAATTCAGAATTTTTATCCTCTAGAGTCAACTCATCCTTAGGCCTGCCTAGATAATGCACTTGCCAGAATATAGTATCTCCGACCTTGAACCGTTGACCAACCCAATCTATTACCCATCTGTGTACTTCAGGTTCTATAATTACTGAGGGATCCAATTCCAATTCTCCTTCGGTTGGTCGAAGATTCGCTGGTTTCAATTGGCTAATGTGTATCACTGGATGAATTTTTGTTGACGCCGGAAAGTGCAATTTGGCAGCAACTAACGATATCATCTCGATTACAGTAAATGGTCCAATGAACTTAGGAGCAAATTTCCCCGTAGGATCCGATTGTCCCTCGATCTTGCACCTGTAATGAGTTGTAGAAAGCCAAACCTTGTCACCTGTGCGTAACACCCAATCACCCCGTTTGCGGTTAGCATTTAATTCTTGCCTCCTTTGTGCCTCTACTAATGCATCACGGACAGTTCTCCAAACTGTTTGAATATATTCCCAAAATTCCGTTCCTGAACCCCTATTCTCTTGTGTGATCCCTGTTATTAAGTCTAATGCTTCTCTCGGTTGGTATCCGTATGCAACTTCAAATGGTGAGAATCCTGTACTAGCATGTTTACATGAATTGTATGCAAATTCCATTAATGGCAGTTTGGATTCCCATGTGTTTTGAACTCCACTGCAAACAGTCCTAAGCATTTCTTCCAGTGTACGATTCATCCTTTCTGTTTGTCCATCTGTCTGAGGATGGTAAGAGGTACTCATTTTTAATTCAGTACCTAAATTTTGCTGCAATTCTTTCCAAAATGCAGATGTAAATTTAGAATCCCTATCACCGACTATAGACAGGGGAACTCCATGATGTCTGACCACGTTGTCAAAATATAACTTTGCAATATCTACAACTGAATGAGTAGTTTTGCAAGGGATAAAGATTGCCATTTTACTGAACCTATCGACTACGACCATGATACTGTCATTCCTTTTAGATGTAGCAGGCAACCTGACAATAAAATCCATACTGACAGATTCCCACGGTCTTTCGAGAATATCCAAAGGTTTTAAGAGACCTTTAGGTTTTTGGGTACTAGGTTTACTCTGTTGGCAAGGGACACAACTTTCTACGTGTTTTGACACCTCTTTTGCCATCCCAGGCCAAAACAATCTACTTTGCAACCGACTAAGGGTTTTATCTCGACCTAGATGTCCTAAATGCTCATGAGCTTCCCGTAAAATTTGTTTTCTTAAGTCTCCGACTTCAGGAATGCATAATCTATCCCCAATTTGCAAATACAGTAAACCAACCTCTAGTCTAAAGTTTTTGACATGCCTCTCATTCAATGGGTCAGAATTCCCTCCCGAAATATTTTTGCAAATCACAGCAAAATAAGGATCTTTATCATAACCATTTCTAATAGTATCTAAAAACAATTCATCCTGAACCATAACACTTATTTCAAAACATCTACTTAAAGGATCTGCAACTACATTTGTCTTCCCAGGAATATGTTTGACATTAAATTTGAAATATGCTATTTTTTGCATCCACCTAACCTGTCTGCCAGTCATAATCTGTGCATCACTTAATCTCTGCAAATAAGAAAGGGCTTTATTATCACAGTGAACTGTAAATTCTTTATTATGCAAATAACATCGCCATTTCACCAATGCATGTACAATTGCAAGTAATTCTTTTTCTTGTGCTGTATAGTTCTTTTCAGCATCATTGAATTTTCTGGACTCAAAAGCAATAGGATGAAAGTGTTTGCCGACTTTTTGACTTATGACTGCACCTAGACCTTTGTCAGATGCATCTGTAGTAATCGGAACTTCAAATTCCCCAGCAGGGTCAGGATACACCAGTGTAGGAACAGAGGTCAACTTCCCTTTTAGTTCCTCGAATGCTCTCTCTTGATCAGCTCCCCACGCAAACGTCTCCTTTTCCCGAAGCAAATCCGTCAAAGGTGCAGCGATCATACTGAAGTTCTTTATAAATTTCCTGTAGTAAGTGGCCAATCCCAAAAATGATCTAACTTCCGTGACATTAGTAGGTTGCTTCCAACTTTGGATTGCAGTGATTTTGGATGGATCTGTTTTAACACCTTCCCCACCAACTATATGTCCCAAAAATAATTGTTCACTTTTAAGAAAGCTGGATTTTGAAAATTTTCCGTATAATTTTCTTTCTTTTAACCTTTCTAACACTTTTCTTAAATGAATTACATGTTGTTCTCTAGATTCACTGTAAATTAGAATATCATCAATAAACACCTGAACGAACTCATCTATGTAATCAGAAAAAGTTTGGTTCATTAATCTTTGGTAAGTAGGCGGTGCATTCGTTAAGCCGAATGGCATTACTATCCATTCAAAATGACCCACCCTAGTCCTGAAAGCAGTTTTATCAACATCCCCAATTCTGATTGGCACCTGATTAAAGCCACTACGCAGGTCAATCAATGAAAATACTTTAGCACCTTTTAAACGATCTATCAAATCAGAAATTAAAGGTAACGGATACTTATCCTTCACCGTAATCTTGTTCAGACTACGATAATCGACACACATTCTCAACGTTCCGTCCTTTTTTTTGACAAAGAGAACTGGTGCTCCATACGGTGATTTACTGGGCTGAATATGTCCTTTCTCTAAGAGTTCTTTGATCTGTTTTTTTAACTCCTCTTGCTCAAAGAAACTGTGCTTATAAATTCCTGTGACAGGAGGATTACATCCAGGTTCAAGGTTAATAACATGTTCTACATCTCGAGAAGGTGGCCTTCCTGAGGGTAAATCATTAGGAAAAACATCTTGAAATTCAAAAATCAAATCTTTAACAGCAACATCAGATGTATTAATGTCAGTTACAAAATCATATTTTAGTTTTTCAAAAGTTTTAGTGGTGTCTGATTTAGGGATGACATCAATGTTAGTGTTTTCTCCCCATCTTTTATCAGTAACTGCCTCAGTTTTTAACAACAAGAAAGCATGATTTGTTTTATCTTTTAAGTGTTTTTATAATTGTTTAGCAGATATTAAACCTTCCACTCCTAATCTGGTTATATTGTTTATATGATTCCTATGCAATTTCTTAGGAGATAATGCTTGCAAAACCTTCCAACCGTTTTCAGACTTCACTTTTAAGGTGTTAATTTCCCAATTAATTTGAGGATTATGTTCTGTTAACCAAGGCTTTCCCAGAATTAGTTCCTCACTTCCTAAAGTCATTATTTCACACACAACTTTCATTTTATGACCCTGAATATCCACTTCAATTGTGTTAGTTTGTAAGTCTAATGTGGACTTATTACCATTTGCCACTTGAACATGTAAAGGTTTTTCCCTTATGACAGTAGGAATTTTATTTTCCTCTACAAACTTATGTGAAATAAAATTATGTGTGGAACCTAAATCAACCATAACTTTCAACGGTTTTCCTTCCACTAGTGACTCGAATCTAATCAAACTGTGTCTGGTGTCATCATTACTTAACTGTCCTAACATAGGTCTGTTGTTGAGAATTTCATCAGAAGGATTCTTTAAACTATGCAGTGTAGTGAGAATCATAATAAATTCAGCTATCCTAACTTTTCCATTCATTAATTTGCCCTCCAAAGTTAACTCTTTAACTTCTGGATCTGGTTGACTCAACTGAGGACTTTCAGTCAGTCCTTTCCGTTTCCCACTTCTTGGGCTTCCTGCTCAGCTAGGTATAATGCAATATCCTCTTGGAGACCTTCATTTACTTCGGCTATTTTTAGAGAACCTTTATCTGTACAGTCTTTAGCGTAATGATCTGGACCTCCACATTTGAAACAAGTGACTTTCTTTTTGGGTTTTATGCACTCTCTACTAAAATGTCCCTCCTCTCCACAGTTATAACAGTTAATCTTTTTCAGTTGTGCACACTCAAATGCCCTATGACCCTTTTTCTGACAAATAGTGCATGTGGGGATGGTAAGGTTAGACTTCTGGGCATTAATGTTTGGTTTAGGACTTTTAATGTACCCCCCTCTATTGTTAAATTTATTTCCTGCATTAACACTATGTCCACCCCTTTGATTTCCCCTGAAGATATTTTGCCTATTCACCAGACCAGCATTCAGACCCTCTTCAACAAATTCCTCATCATCCCACTGTGATACTTCATTTAAATTACCCCTTACTGATCGTGTTTCCCGATTATACCCCAACTGATCCTCTAATTCCAATGACTTATCTTGTAATTCTTTCAAATTATTAAAATTTTGATGTTTTAGCTCTGATTTCAGTACAGGATTCAAATAGTTCAAGAAATGCAATTTAGCCATTTCATCAGTCAAACCTATGACATGAATACTAGATGAGTCAAATTCTACAATATAATCCTTCACAGATCCAGTCTGCTTACAATTCAACCACTTTTCTTCCATTCTGGATTTAAAAGTGACAGACAAGAAACGCGATTTGATCGCGGTTTTAAAAGTTTCCCAATCAGCATTATCAGGAATCAATTTAGACCTTCTCTGAGTATAATACCAAATTTGAGCATCGCCTTTCAGACAGCTAACTGCAAAAGAAGTATAATCATCGCGATCACAATTCCTAGATTCCAAATAATACTCCATATGAAAAATCCAAGCATCCAACTCATCAATCTTCTTACCATCAAACGATGGTGCCTCACTAATAGACAATTTCAGATCCCTTATCTTCTTAGGTCTATCATGATCATCCTCCCTAAAATTGGCATTTCTTTTACTACTTTCACCCTTTTGGTCATTAACATCATTCTTTGCCTGAATTAAATTAATGAGCTCATCCAATTTCTCATTTGAAACATTCCCATTTTCTTTAACAACTTTCAATTCACTTTTCAATTCGCAAATTTGTTCATCCACAGCAGCAGAATGATTATTAAATTTTTTTACCAATTTTACAGTTCGTTTCTTCAACACATTCAAAGCATTCTCCATTTCACGTTTCCATGCAGAATTTGCCATTATCACACAATTAAATCAAGCAAAAGGAAAGATAGAGTATAATTTCCCAAAGAAATTTGCTGCAGAATTGAAGTCCTTAGATTGCTCCAATCCAAAACTTCTTCTCCTTAACAAATCCTTTGAAAAGATCAAGATCTGAGAAATTAAAAAGACATTGACAATAAGTTAGTACAAATTCAAATTTTCAATTTCCCAACATTGAAACATAAATGTAAGAATTTCCCCACCAATTTTGCAATAGCAAAAATTGAAAGCTCTCAAAAGTAAGATTTAACCATAAATTTTGCAACAGCAAAACTGAAATCAATCAAGGTAACAATTTAGGGTTTGAAAAGTTTTGAGTCATTTCTGGACTCCTTTGCTCTTGAAGAAGTAAAGTACTCCACTTTCCTTCTCCTCCATTAGCAAATTCCCATTTCCCACTACATCAGGATCTTTTGTTCTATAATCCTCACATCCTCACCCTTCATGGCTTCAAGCCCTCCCTCTACACATGAATCATTGCTAGGAGAAGGCAAGTTTGTTTGGCCTCTAGGTATTGGAGTGAGCTTCGGCGGTGGCTACACTGCCCACCCCGCCTTAGTCCTTAGGACCTGAGCACGCCCCACATCTAACTAGCGGCCGCTGGCAGTGTGATCACTCTGTTTCCCTCCAATCCCCTACCACTTCACATTGTGGTTCTACCGACACAGGTTAGAGCACCCTCACCGGTCACGGCAATCGATTTTCGGGTGAGCAAACTTCTTCCTGGTTTCTAACCAAAGCTCCGATACCATATGTAACAGGATCTCCTACCTCTCAAAAAATCCCATTACTACAAACAATTCCAACCACACATTCCACACATTGGAAAACACATATCCACATTTGACAACACTCACATAAGGATAAACTTTAAATTAGAAGAAGCTTCTGTCCACATAACATTAGCTTAGTCTCTTGCCCTCGTGGCTCAACCCTTCTTATTAAAGTGTTTTCCACTACTCTCCACTCTTAATAATTCTGTCTCTTAACTACTAAAACACTATTTAGTTAGTAAGAGATTTCAATGCAAAATGCCTTTTCTCCAATTTGGTATTAATCGCCCAGGACCAAGATCCGCCGGAATTTCCACAAACTTTTCCCAAAGGAAAAGATGTCTACTCTCCTCTTACACTTCTCCATTTATCCATCATCGCCCTGGACTCGCCAGGCCAGAGTCAAAGCTCCGTTTGAACAGGCTTTTACCTGGGCCAATCATTGATCAGCAAGGACTCGGACTGACCAATGCAAAAACGTGCGAAATCTCTTACTAACTACTTAGCACTTTATTAACCAATCAAACGCTACGTTTCACTACGTAACATTCACGTGCAAAATCGCGCGCCAAACGAAACGCGACTTCGCACGATCATGCGTCACAAATTTCGCACGTGAAACTTCCTACGAAATTCCCTTAAGTGAAAGTGACGTTTCGTACTAAAAATTGTACGAAACGAAGTACCATGCATACTGAACGTTTCATTAGAACTTTATGAAACGTTCACGCGAAATTTCGGTACCAATTTTGACCCTTAACCCGTTTCAATGATACCCACCTGTTATTTAGACCCCACACTGCCACCTAAGTGCACCCATAGCTATAACTTTTGAAATATAACTCCAAATCGCGTGATTCTTTCGCGAACGTCTACCAAATTTAATAATCTATAATCATAACTCCTAAATAACCTTTTATAAACAAGTTCGATCCGCTATTAGTGTTACTATTTGCCTGCCAAAGGGACGTTACTCACCGACTGCCGTCTCATACGGCAAGAATGTCGGTGGCTTCATCCGTCACTGCATATTGAATCAAACGTCTCACTGCCTCGTAGGATTTTGGGTTCCGTACTCTTCCACTGATTATCCTAACCGACAATGTCGTACAGCAGGACTAACCTACAAATTCTCGAATAGAAATTTGTTCGAAAGTATAGAAAAGGGTCGAACGCATTTTTAAAAATAGTTAAAGCAAAGGAACCAAGCAAAACATGACGACTTTCGAGAGCTTGTTCACCATGCCATGTGTTTTGATAGCTGTCATAGCTCTGCTGACGTGGCAAGCGAAAGGAGCGCGAATGGCGCCTCGCTGCCTATTGCAAGCTGCCATTTCAGCATGTCTGACGAACCCTACGACTCTGTGCGACTTCCCGTTCGAAGGCAACGTCGCAAGTGTGCCGGTCATAAGGTACACGACAAAATATTTTTAAGGGTGGACTTCCATTAGGCGTCCAAGTAATTGTACGAAAAATTTTACTTAAGGGCGTGCCTTCAATTAGGTTGCGTATGTAAACCTGCACGGCTCATTCTGGTAGGTAACACGTAGGTTAATATTCAATGCTTAAAATCTTGAAAGAATCTTCGAATGCAATGTCACAACAGGCGGAGTTAATATTTGTACCAGCGGAGAAAATATCTGTACCAGCGGAGGTAATTAATGACTCGTACATGTACTACCCCGAAATTTCAAAGCGCAACGACAAAAAGGCGGCGGCAAACTTTGATGGTGGGAGCCTGAAGGATAACTTCGGCGGATTCGCAGCCATCTTGGCAGAAGGCACATGGCCCTTGCGACGTGAACGCACATACGCGCGCGCTCATCGTGGATTCTTTTTGCCTTTCCTACGCGGCCTATTTGTACACGTTCAGTATTCGAGATCCGTCCTCACTGTGCACGGTCATAACAAACTGCAGGGTTAGTGACGTGTCTTCACGGATAAAAAGTATAATTTAATCCGACGGTCCTAGTTTACGCCTACAACCGTGGACAATTTTCTGTAATGTTGTTTTCGTTGAAAAAAAATAATTTTGTACGAACCTGTACAAAACAGTATGGCCTTTAGTAAAAAACCCCACATTTTTGCTAATGGAAGTCCACCGTCATTGAGTAATTTATTTATTTTTCTCCAACCAAAATCATGCATTTTTATTGGCTGCCGTGACTTTGTTTTTGTGGCACACGTGTGAGCACGCTTCCAAAGTACTAACTCGACGCCCATTGGTTCCGTACAGGACGGCCCGACGGACTCCGGCGTCGGCCACGGCATTGTGGAATCCGCCAACGGCACTCTAGCGCATATTGCCAACTCGGCCAGCTGAAACGTTTTGGCAAGCTGCTCAGCGTCGCTGAACTGTACGGACGGGCAATTCTACATCACGCGTTCACCGTCGCAAATCCACTTCCGAAACTTCAACGTGTTAACTTTCTGCCCTCGCGCGCAATTTCCGGAAGTACAAATATTTGTGCATCCGTACAAACATCTCGTTCGACTGCTTTTCGTCATTTTTTTTTCTTCCCTCTCTCACTCTCTTCTTTCCCCTCTCGTCCTCACTCTCATTTTTTTCCCCTCTCTCTTGTTGGTTTTTCCCCACCTTCCCTTTCTTTTCCCCTCTCTTTCTCACTCTCTTTTTTTTCCCCTCTCTTATTGGTTTTTCCTCACCTTCCCTTTCTTTTCCCCTCTCTTCCTGTAACAGTAATGGCGGATCAAACTTCTTCGTAAATAAGTACTTAATTATTACGAAAATAGAGTTTTAAATTTGATAGACGTCCGCGAAAGAATCGCACGATTTGGGCTCTTATTTTAAAAGTTATAGTGATTGGTGTATTTAGGCGACAACGCGAGGTCAAAATAACGATTTGGTTTTCATTGTTACGAGATAAGTGACAAACTAGCCGCGGAATTTGAGGCGTACGTTTATAAAGTACCAAACGAAATCAATATTTCGTTTGGTACGCACTATGGTTCGTTTCGTACAAATTTTAGTACGAAATGTCACTTTCACTTTATGGAATTTCGCAAGAAGTTTCGCGTACAAAATTTGCAACGCACTTTCGTGCAAAGTCGCGTTTCGTTTGGCGCACACTTTTGCACGTAAATGTTACGTAGTGAAACGTAGCGTTAGATTGGTTAGAAATGCTACGTAGTTAGTAAGAGATTTCGCACGTTTTTACATTGGTCAGTCTGAGTCCTTGCTGATCAATGATTGGCCCAGGTAAAACATGTTCAACGGAGCGTTGAATCTGGCATGGCTGGTCGAGGGCTATGATGGATAAATAGTGAAGTCTAAGAAGAGAGTAAACATCTTTTCTTTTGGGAAAAATTTGTGGAAATTCTGACTGATCTTGGTCCTCAACGATTAAAACCAAATAGGAGCATTCGCATTTTCGCATTGAAATCTCTTACAAACTAAGTAGTGCTTTAGTAGTTAAGAGATAAAATTATTTAAGAGTGGAGAGCAGTGGAAATACTTTAATAAGAAAGGTTGAGCCACGAGGGGAAGAGACATAGCTAATGTTATGTGGACAGAAGCTTCTTCTAATTTAAAGTTTATTCCTTTATGTGAGTGCTTTCCAATGTGAATGTGTAATTTTCCAATGTGTGGAATGTGTGGTTGAAATTGGATGAAGTAATGGGATTTTCTGAGAGGTAGAAAATCCTATTACATATGGTATCAAAGTTTTGGTTAGAAACCAAGGAGAAGTTTGCTCACCCGAAAATCGATTGCCGTGACCGGTGAGGGTGCTCTAACCTGTGTCAGTAGAACCACAATGTGAAATGGTAGGGGATTAGAGGGAAACTAAGTGACTACACTGCCAGCGGCCGCTGGTTAGATGTAGGGCGTGCTTAGGTCCTCAAGACTAAGGCGCCGCTGGTTAGATGTAGGGCGTGCTTAGGTCCTCAAGACTAAGGCGGGGTGGGCAGTGTAGCCACTGCTGAAGCTCACTCCAATTACCTAGAGGCCAAACAAACTTGCCTTCACCTAGCAATGATTCATGTGTAGAGGGCGGGCTTGAAGCCATGAAGGGGAAGGATGTGAGGATTAGAGAACAAAATATCCTTATGTAGTGGGAAATGGGAAATTTGCTAATGGAGGAGACGGAAAGTGGAGCAATTTACTTTTTCGAGAGCAAACGAGTCTAGAAATAACTTAAAACTTTTTAAACCCTAAATTGTTACCTTTGATTGCTTTTTATATTGCTGTTGCAAAATTTGTGGTGGGATTTCACCTTTGAGAGTTTTTATTTTGCTGTTGCAAAATATGTGGGGTAACATTTTACCTTTTATTTCAATATTTTGGAAAATTGACTTTTCACTAACTCACTTTTAATGTTTATTTGATTTATCAGATTTTGATATCTTTCAAATGATTTGTTAAGGAACGGAAGTCTTAGATTGGAGAAATGTGAGGACTTCAAATCTGTTGCAAACTCTTTAGGATAATTATATTATACCTTTTTTATTGCTTGATTTCATTGTGTGATAATGGCAAATTCTGTATGGAAACGAGAAATGGAAAATACCTTGAATGTGTTGAAAAAGCGTAATATGAAATTGGTCAAAAGATTTAATAATTATGTTGTTGCTGTGGATGAAACAATTTTTGAGTTGAAAAGTGAATTGAATAATGTTAAAGAAAATAGAAATGTTTCAAATAAGAAATTGGATGAACTAATTAATCTAATTCACTCCAGAAATGATGTTAATGACCAAAAGAGTGAGAGTAGTAAGAGAATGCCAATTTTAGGGAAGATAATAACGATAGACCTAAGAAGATAAGGGATCTGAAATTGTCTATCAGTGAAGCACCATCATTTGATGGTAAGAAGATTGATGAGTTAGATGCTTCAATTTTTCATATAGAGTATTATTTGGAATCTATAAACTGTGATCGTGATGATTACACTTCTTTTGCTGTTAGTTGTCTGAAAGGGGATGCTCAGATTTGGTATTACACTCAGAGGAGGTCTAATTTGATTCCTGATAATGCTGATTGGGAAGCGTTTAAGACCGCAATCAAATCGCATTTCTTGTCTGTCACTTATAAATCCAGAATGGAAAAAAAGTGATAAAAGTGGCTTAGCTGTAAGCAGACAGGACCTGTGAAAGATTATATTGTGGAGTTTGACTCATCTAGCATTCATGTTATAGGTTTGACTTATGAAATGGCAAAGTTGCATTTCTTGAACTATCTGAATCCTATAATGAAATTAGAACTGAAATATCAAAAATTTATTAATTTGAAAGAATTACAAGATAAGGCATTGGAATTAGAGGATCAGTTGGGGTATAATCGTGAAACTCAACCAGTCAGAGGAAATTTGAATGAAGTATCAGATTGGATTGAGGAGGAGTTTGAGGAAGAGGGTCTGAATGCAGGTCTGGTGAATAGGTAGAATATCTTCAGGGGAAATTAGAGAGAGGGGAAATCAAAGAGGTGGACAGAGTGTTAATGTAAGAAATAAATTTCACAATAGTTGGGGATAAATTACGAGTCCTAAACAAAGTATTAATGCTCAGAAAACCAATCTAAACATTCCCACATGCACTATTTGTCAAAAAAAAGGTCATAGGGCATCTGAGTGTGCACAACTGAAGAAAATTAACTGTTATAACTATGGAGAGGAGCTATTTGTCAGAAAAGAGGTCATAGGGCATCTGAGTGTGCACAATTGAAGAAAATTAACTGTAGTAACTGTGGAGAGGAAGGACATTTGAGCAGGGAGTGCACAAAACCGAAAAAGAAAGTCACTTGTTTTAAATGCGGAGGTCCAGATCATTACGCTAAGGAATGTACAGATAAAGGATCTCTTAAAACAGTTGGTGTCAATGAAGGCCTTCAGGAAGATATTGCATTATACCTAGCTGAGCAAGAAGCCCAAGAGGTGGGAAATGGAAAGAAGTAGTTGAAAATCCTCAGTTGAGTCGACCAGATCTAAAGTTTAACGAGTTAACACTGGAGGGCAAGCTAATTCATAAAAAGGTTAGGATAGCTGACTTTATTATGATGCTAACTACACTTCATATTTTGAACAATCATTCTGATGAACTCTTAACAACAGATCTATGTTAGGACAGTTAAGTAACGATGACACCAAACACAATTTGAACAGATTCGAGTCTTTAGTGGAAGGGAAACCATTTAGAGTTATGGTAGATTTAGGTGTTACACATAATTTTATTTCACATAAGTTTGTAAAGGAAAATAAAATTCCTACAATCATAACGGAAAAACCTTTGCATGTTCAAATGACAAATGGTAATAAATCCACATTAGATTTACAAACTGACACAATAGAAGTTGATATCGAAGGTCATAAAATGAAAGTTGTGTGAAATAATGAATTTGGGTTGTGAGGAGCTAATACTGGGAAAGCCCTGGTTAACGGAACAAAACCCTCAAATTAATTGGGAAACTAACACCTTGAGAGTGAAGTCTAAAAACGGTTGGAAGGTTTTGCAAGCATTACCTTCGAAGAAGTTGCATAGAATCCATATAAATAACATAACCAAATTGGGAGTGCAAGGTTTGATTTTTGCTAAACAATTCAAAAAGCATTTAAAAGATAAAACAAATCATGTTTTCTTCTAATTAGTAATTGAGGCAGTTACTGATGAAAGAGGGGGAAAAAACACTAACATTGAAGTTATTTTTAAATTAGACACGACTAAAAATCTGGAAAAACAAAAATCTGATTTTGTAACTGCCATAAATACTTCTGATGATGTCGTAAAAGATTTGATTTTTGAATTTCAGGATGTTTTCCCAAGTGATTTACCCTCAGGAATACCACCTTCCCGAGATGTGGAACATGTTATTAACCTTGAACTTGGATGTAATCCTCCTATCACAGGAATTTATAAGCACAGTTTCTTTGAGCATGAGGAGTTAAAAAAACAGATCAAAGAGCTTTTGGAGAAAAGGACATATTCAGTCCAGCAAATCACCGTACGGAGCACCAGCTCTTTTCGTCAAAAAGAAGGACGGAACGTTAAGGATGTGTGTCGACAATCGTAGTCTGAACAAGATTACGGTGAAGGATAAGTATCCGTTACCTTTAATTTTTGATTTGATAAATCGTTTGAAAGGTGCTAAATTATTTTCTTTGATTAATCTACGTAGTGGCTTTAATCAAGTGCCAATAAGAAACCGAAGATGTTGACAAAACTATTTTTAGAACTAGAGTCTGTCATTTTGAATAGATAGTGATGTCATTTCGTTTGACGAATGCACCCCCTACTTATCAAAGATTAATGAACCAAACCTTTTCAGATTATATAGATGAGTTTGTTCAAGTGTCTATAGATGATATTCTAATTTACAGCGAATCTAAAAAACAACATGTAATTCATTTAAGAAAAGTGTTGGAAAGGTTAAGGGAAAGAAAGCTATATGGAAAATTGTCAAAATCCAGTTTTCTTAAAAGTGAAAAATTATTTTTGGGACATATAGTCAGTGGGGAAGGTGTTAAAAGAGATCCATCCAAAATTAATGTCACAGAAGTTAGATCATTTTTTATATTGGCCACTTATTACAGGAAATTTATCACGAATTTCAGTATGATTGCCGCACCTTTGACAGATTTACTTCGGGAAAAGGAGACGTTCATGTGGGGAGCCGATTAGGAGAGAGCTTTCGAGGAACTAAAAGGGGAATTGACCTCTGCCCCTACACTGGTGTATCTTGATCTTGCTAGGGAATTTAAAGTTTTGATCACTACTCATGCATCTGATAAAGATCTAGGTGCAGTCATAAGTCAAAAAGTCGAAAAACATTTTCATCCTATTGCTTTTGAGTCTAGGAAATTCAATGATACTGAAAAGAACTATCTTTCACAGGAAAAGGAATTACTTGCAATAGTTCATGCATTGGTAAAATGGCGTTGCTATTTGCATAATAAAGAATTTACAATTCATTGTGATAATAAGGCACTCTCCTATCTACAAAGATTAAGTGATGCGCAGATTATGACTGACAGATAGGTTAGGTGGATGCAAAAATTTGCATATTTCAAATTTAACGTCCTACATGTTCTTGGAAAGAGAAATGTAGTCGTAGTTTCTTTAAGTAGATCTTTTGAGATTAGCGTGATGGTTTGGGATGAACTGTTTTTAGATGCTATTAGAAATGGTTATGATCAAGATCATTATTTTGCTGTGATTCGCAATGATATTTTGGGAGGGAATTCTAACCCATTGAATTAGAGACATGTCATAAACTTTATAATAGAGGATGGTTTACTATATTTGCGAACAGGGTATAGATTATGCATTCTTCAAATGGGAGACTTAAGAAAACAACTTTTATAGGAAACCCATAAGCATTTAGGACATCTAGGACGAGATAAAACTCTTAGTCGGTTGCAGAGTAGATTGTTTTGGCCCAGAATGGCAAAAGAGGTGTCAAAACACGTGGAAAGTTGTGTCCCTTGCCAACAGAGTAAACCTAGTAACCAAAAACCTACAGGGCTTTTAAAACCTTTAGATGCTCTCGAAAGACCATGGGAATGTGTCAATATGGATTTTATTGTCACATTGCCAGCTACATCTAAAAGAAATGACACTATCATGGTCGTAGTCGATAAGTTCAGTAAAATGGCAATCTTTATCCGTTACAAAACTACTCGTTCAGTTGTAGATTTTGCAAAGTTATATTTTGACAACGTGGTTAGAAATCATGGAATCCCTTTGTCTATAGTCAATGATAGGGATTTTAAGTTTACGTCTGCATTTTGGAAAGAATTGCAGCAAAATTTAGGCATTGAATTAAAAACGAGTACCTCTTATCATCCTTCAAACAAATGGACAAACAGAAAAGATGAACCGTACACTGGAAGAAAAGCTTATGACTGTTTGCGGTGGAGTTCATAACACATGGGAATCTAAACTGCCATTAAAGGAATTTGCATACAATTATTATAAACATGTTAGTACAGGATTCTCACCGTTTGAAGTTGTATACGGATACCAACCGAGAGAAGAATTAGACTTAATAACAGGGGCCACTAAAGAGAATAGGGGTTCTAGAACGAAGTTTTGGGAATACATTCAAACAATTTCGAAAACAGTCCGGGATGCATTAGTGGAGGCACAAAGAAGGCAAGAATTAAATGTTAATCGCAAACGGGGTGATTGGGTGGTAAGCGCAGGTGACAAGGTTTCGCTTTCGACAATTCATTATAGGTATAAGATCGAGGGATAATCGGATCCTACGGGGAAATTTGCTCCTAAGTACAAAAGACCATTTACTGTAATCGAGATGATATCGTCAGTTGCTGCCAAATTGGACTTTGATACATATCAGTTGCTGCCAAATTGGACTTTGATACATATCAGTCACTTGAAACCAGGATATCTTCGACCAACTGAAGGAGAATTTGAATTAGAGACGTCAATGATTATAGAGCCTGAGGTACACATATGGGTTAGAGATTGGGTTGGTCAACAGTTTAAGGTCGGCAATACTATATTTTGGCAAGTGCATTACCTAGGAAGGCTAAAAGATGAGTTAACTTTAGAAGATAAAAGTTTTGAGTTTTATTGAGGGATAATAGTATACAAGTCCCGTTTTGAGAATAAAATGTGTTTTAACTAAGGTCACTAAATATAACGAGGGATGATGTAGAGTAATGTGAAGATTGAACTTGTTTGTAAATGGGTATTTAAGTATTACGAAAATAGAGTTTTGAATTTGATAGACGTCCGCGAAAGAATCGCACGATTTGGGGTCGTATTTTAAAAGATGTAGAGATTAGTCTATTTAGGTGACAGCGCGAGGTCAAAATAACGTTTAGGGTGTCATTGTTACGAGTTGAGGTCAAACTAGCCAAAATGAATTTAAGACGTACGTTTATAAAGTACCAAAAGAAATCAACATTTCGTTTGGTACACACTATGGTTCATTTCGTACAAATTTTAGTACAAAACGTCACTTTTACTTTATGGAATTTCGTAGGAAGTTTCGCGCGCAAAATTTGCGACGCACGTTCTTGCAAAGTCGCGTTTTGTTTGGCGCGCACTTTTGCACGTAAATGTTACGTAGTGAAACGTAGCGTTTGATTAGTTAGAAATGCTACAAAGTTAGTAAGAGATTTCGCACGTTTTTTCATTGGTCAGTCTGAGTCCTTGCTGATCAATGATTGGCCCAGGTAAAATGAGTCCTTGCTGATCAATGATTGGCCCAGGTAAAACATGTTCAACGGAGCGTTGACTCTGGTCTGGCTAGTCCAAGGCGATGATGGATAAATAGTGAAGTCTAAGAGGAGAGTAAACATCTTTTCTTTTGGGAAAAGTTTGTGGAAATTCTGACTGATCTTGGTCCTCAATGATTAAAACCAAATAGGACCATTAACATTTTCACATTAAAATCTCTTACAACCTAAGTGGTGTTTTAGAAGTTAAGAGATAAACTTATTTAAGAGTGGAGAGCACTGGAAATACTTTAATAAGAAGGGTTGAGCCACGAGGGTAAGAGACCAAACTAATGTTATGTGGACAGAAGCTTCTTCTAATTTAAAGTTTATTCCTTTATGTGAGTACTTTCCAATGTGAATGTGTAATTTTCCAATGTGTGGAATGTGTGGTTGAAATTGGATGAAGTAATGGGATTTTTTGAGAGGTATAAGATCCTATTACACTTCCTCACTCTATTTTTTTCCCCTCTCTCTTCTTGGTTTTCCCCAGCTTCCCTCTCTTTTTGAATTTTGATTTTTCATTTATCTTTCTCGTTTTTTCTCATTTTATCCGCAAATAAACATCTAGCGCAAAGTTAGCTCAAAGTTAAAAGTGAAAAATAAATACCGAACCTCTACTTCCTCGCGCTGACCGTCGTCGTTTCCTCCGTTTTGTCATTTTGCAGAATAAGACATTTTTCTCGAACATATGCGTGGTTCTCCCGCTCCTCCACATAAACGTTTTCGAGCTCAACCTGTACACGGGCGACAATTCCACACTATATCCCGAAGCGGGCAGATGCCTCGTCTTCCAAACGGGGTCGACCGACGCCCAATGCCAATCCCCGCCTCTCCCTCCTCCCACGACATCTCCTCCTCCTCCTTCCCCTCCTCCTCTATCCCTTCCTCCTCCGTCTCCTCACTTTTCTCCTCCTTTTCCTCCTCTTCTGAAAAATTCCCCTCCTCGTCCTCCTCTCAAAAAGAATCCTGCTCCTCCCCTCAAGAAAAGTCTTCCTCCTCCTTTCAAAAAGAGCCCTCCTCCCCCTCTCAAGAAAGTCCTCCTCCCTCTCCTCCTCCCTCCTCCCCCTTGAGTCCTCCACCTGCTCAATCTCCTCTACCGCCTCAGTTTTATGACGTGACGTGATGTGACGTGCTTGATGCTACCATTAGGGCGATAAGATGTTGATGAGAGGGCAAATGTTTCTTTAGGCTCTTTAAATTTAAAAAATCTTGAAGCAGGTGCTAAAAATCTCTTTCTCCCTCTCTCTCTCCTGCTAGTTCTCTTTTTCTCTCTCTCTTGTGTGTATCTCACGATGTTATAATTTGGATACCTAAGTAGATTTTATTTATTATTTCATTTTTTTAAGCTCAATCATTGTGGAATTTATAATTTTTACGGACAGATGTCTTCTAAATGCAAATCCAAACAGGAATCAGCGTGGATATGTGCTTTTTTTATGATTGAATTTTGTTACGATGTGGTTTATTTCAAATTTGGAGTTCGTCTCGGCGGAAAGTTTGGATTTTTTCCTGCCATTGTTAACCTGTCTTTGTTAAACAAAAAAAAAAGAAAAATATCGCAACCATTTGAAGAATGCAAATTTTATGCCATCCTTTTTTTTATAGTTCATTCTAAAATTTGCGTTATAGTTCTCTTAATGTGCATGATTTCAAATTTCTCTTTCTTGTTCCATATTTGTTCACTCATAAAATTTTGACATTTGGTCACATGTAGTTTGAATATTTATTATGAACGCAACTTGAGCAACTTTATATAATGTGAAAATGGAGATGTCTCAATTGGCGAATTTCATCATAATCTCTTTTCTTTGTCGTCATTTCCTTTTGTTTTGTTTCCATATTATGGAAAAGGCAAGTAAGTGTTACGATTCATTGAAAGAAGTGTACGCGAGCGGAATCCGTTCGATTTCGCACGATAACTTTCTAAACAATATTTACAGTCTTGCTGTCCACCGTCTCCCACTTATGTTTTTGAGGTGAGGAATAAAAGAGGCCAGATAGTTTGCAAAAGACTATGTAGGGAGGGAGGGAGGGAGGGAGGAGAGAGGAGGGAGGGATGGAGGGAGGAAAGGGGGGGAGGGAGGAGAGAGGAGGGAGGGATGGAGGGAGGGCGGAAGGGTGAGAGAGCGAGAGGGAGGAGAGAGAAGTGAGGTAGAGAAAGAAGGACAGAGGGAGGGAGGGAGGGATGGAGGAGCGATGAAGGGGGGTTGAATGAGGGGAAGGAGAGATCAAAAGAGGGAACGAGGGAGGGAAGGTGGGAGAGAGGACAGGAGGCAAAGAGGGAAGGAGTGGGAGAGAGTGAGGGAGGGATGCATGAAAGGAGGGAGGGAGGGAGAGAGGAAAGTGGAGAGTTGGGAGGGTCACAGCGAGGGAGGGAGTGGGAGGAAGGTTGTCGTTAGATTCGTAGTAATTCCGCTTTGGGCGACTAGCTGTGTGCACGCTAACGTGTCAATATGTGATTAGCTAGATGGTAGAGACGGAAATTATATCGGATTATTGTGCAAATCGGCGGATTGGCCGAAAGAGCGTAAAGCATATTTGAAGTTATGTTCATGCATCTAGGTAGAGGATAAAAGCATCGAGCATGACATACAAAAAAAATGTCGCATAACAGCTGAAAATTACGCAAGAAACAATAATAAACTTTTATTAGGTTGAGATGGAGTTACAATTGTCCGAAATCTATTGTAGTTTGAGTTTTCTTTGGGGGCTCACGTTAGTTCATACTAAGTGATGCTTTTCTCTCAAATTTTACTTTAAATACTTGACTAGACTTTGGCTACCTGATTTAGTGTGGATCAAAAAAGGGAAAGGGAGACTAGTAATGAAAAATGAGAGCATGAAAGAGTAAAGTAAAAAGTTGATAAAAAGTGAAGAAAAAAGCTACGAGACGTATAATGCATGGCAATGTATGGCAATCACTCCAACTTAATTCGAGGAGGGGAAATGAGAGGAAAAGGAATAAGGAGTAGAATTATGAGCAAATGAGCATAATGCCAAATAGAAGTTTAAAATAGAGGGAATTGATAAAAAGGTAAATCTAGTAACAAAATAGGTCTTAAGATATAGTGACAAGTGGAGAGAAAGGATATTCAAAATTTAGAGAGGGAAAATGAAAAGTCATTTCTTAAAAGAGGAAATTTAAGAGTCACAAGAGGTATCAAGGTAAAGTGGAAAGTGGAGTGAACAATAAAGGTCTTGGAAATTTGGAAGAGCAATAAAAAAGTTATTCCTTTAGTTTCTCCAGTTAACCAAACATGTTTCCACAAAGGAAAAGTGTCGGATAGATTTAAAAAGGCGAGGGGATCTTCAAAGATTAAACTTCTCGTACTCAAGCACTCCCGAATAACCTCAAAAATGCCGAAAATATAAAGATAGATGAAAAATGAAAAGCGGTTAGAGGGAAAAAATGGGAATGTGGAAAGATATTTGAAGAATAAGCATAAACACGTGAGACTATGAAAGGATTGAAGAGACTTTTGCATGATAGATAATGGTAGAAGAAGGTTGACAAGAGAGAAAATAGCGAAAAGAAAAATTGGTTAATAAAAACAAGATAAAAAAAAGAAAATTTGGGGAAAAGTATAAACTTGAACAAATAAAAAAGAATGTTCAAATGATTAAAAAACATGAGGGAATGGAAAAGTCCCAAAAGGGATGAAGCTACAATGTTTGGTGGAGGGAGAAAATAAAGGTGGTTTTGGAGATTTGGAATAGAAATGACAAATCGTTTCTTTCCCATGCTCCAATAGACCAAAAATTATCCAAAAAGAGAAGGTGGCAGATAGAGTTCAAAATGGAATGTCAAAGGGATCTTCGAAGATAAAACCTCCAACACTCAAATACTCCGAGGAGGCCTCCAAAATGTCGAAATTAGGGATAGATAAATTGATTCCTTAAAGTAAAGTGGTTAATGGAATGGCAAAATATAATATGGGGAAATTTGGAAAGAAAAAAGAAAATTCCTTACGATGCTCCAATAAACCGGAAAGGTATATTTCCGATTTTTAATTGTTTTAGTGACAATCATGTTTTGTACTTCGCAGGTATTACCATCGCGTTTTTGGAAATGAAATCTATTGCTTTAATCGTAGTTCAAAAGTAGGCGTTTTTAGTAGGCGTTTTTTGGTAGGTTTTTGGTAGGCCGCCTTTGGCGTAAGGTGTGTTACGGGCTTTCCATGTGATCTTCTTAGATCGCTACTTTCATTAGCGACCGTCCGATCGTCCGAATCTGACTATAGTCCTATCGTAAGGATTGTTATGGGCTTTTCATGTGATCTTCTTAGATCGTTGCTTTCATCAATGACCGTCAGATCGTCCAAATCTGACGGTTGAAATAAAAAGCCGCTCAAAACTCACAGAAAAATATTTTTTTGTCCGATTTTTTTTTTTAATTTAGACATGACGTTTAATTCTCTATCGAAAAATGTGCAACTCAACCGTGTACTATTTTATTTCATTTTGCGGCCAATACAATACGGGTCTTAAGGCCATATTGTATGTTTTGCATACAATAGGCATATTGTATGGGCGTACGGTCACCTACTTTTGAACTATGGCTTTAATGTACTGTAGATTTCATTAGGAAGATAAAAAAGTGGCGGGTATCAAATTAGTCGGGTATCGAGGCATCGTGATACGCATCGCCCATCGCTTATTAAAGTACACCGTGAACGCCATTAAAAAATATTTTTTCCGTATACGCTTATCGGATTTCGGATCTGACGGCTGCGATTGAAAGGTGACATTCTCAGCTTTCGATTGGCGGTTTCAAATTGAAAATACAACAAGTGTGTACGGAGGAAAGATGTTTTAAGTGGCGAAAAAACTAGGGAATTGCTAATCGCAGAGACGATTTTTGCTTCGCGCAGGTAGTTGTCAGAAATTGTACAACTGAAGTACATTTTCGTACAAACTACGTACCTTTAAGTTTAGATTTGACGGTCAATCCGTCAAACAACTTTGACTGGCGAAATGTTGTAACGGCTGTTAAAAAAGTGTCCCGTTGCGAACGTCGACCGTCATAAAAAAAAAACAATTCACACGGCCGGCGCAAGTTTGCTGTAACGGAACTGTGGCAGCCACATATAAATAAAAATGGCTGCGCGCAGGTACACCGTGAATCGCTATTAGCGTACATGACGCTAATTGGGGTACCCCTTTTTTTGGGGCAAATTCTCAAATAGAATAAAGTACGCTAAATGTTTTTGCACGTTATTTGAGAGAATTTAGTGAAATGCAAATCCAGAATGTCTCAAAAAATGCAATAATTAGATAATTATGTGAAATGCAAAAAGAACTGGAAATGTATGTCAACAGAGGGAGAAGGAAAAAGAGAGAAGAGAGGAAGAAGGAAAGGGAGGGAAGAGAGGGAGAAGGAAAGGGAGAGAAGAGAGGGAGAGGAATGGAGAGGGGAAGAGGGAGAAATAGAAGGGCAGAGAGAGGAAGAAGAGAAAAGGAGAGAAAGAGGAAATAGAGGGAGCGGGAAAGACAAGGGATACGGAGAGGGAGAGTGAGAGCGAGAGGGAAAGGATGAGGGAAAGTATGAGGGAAACGGTGAAGGAGAGGAAAGGGAGTTAGAGAGAAAAAAGGAAAGGGAGAGGGAGAGGGAAAATGGGAAAGATGGTAGAGAGATAGAAAGAAACGAGGGGGTAGGAGAGACGAGGAGGGGGAGGGGGAGAGGGAGGGAAGGGATCAAAGAGGAATCAAGAGAGGGGAGGGAGGGGTAGAGTAGAAGGCAAAGTGAGAAAGAGAGTTAGAGGGAGAGGATTGACGGGATAAGAGGAGTGGGAGAGGGAAAAGGTCGAATTAATGAAGTTATAGCAATAAAGGCGCACTCCCTCTACGAAATATGTAATACACAGTTAGCATTTTATGAAATCCTTTAAAATTCGTATGTTATGGTATTTTTAAAGTGCGTAGATTGAGGCCAATATGGTTTTGGATGTTTTCCAAAAAACGTTGTAACGAAAAAGTGCCACACGCGTATAGTACGCACGGATTTTGTTTGCCGTAGACGCAATTTCCTCGGTAAAAAAGACAGGAAGATTTTATTATCAAAACTCGATGGTAAAACCATCAAAGTAAGGAACATGATTGAAGTGGAAAATTGTGGAGGACCATTAGAGGTAAGAGGTGGAACACCTACAAGACCTAACAAACACTACAAAATCTAAGCAACTATAAGGGTGGGTCTCTGTGTGCTTAACTAAGGGTTTTTTTCTGTCGTTTTCCTGTAAAACTTAGAGCCGTACCGCGTAAGTTTCAACCGTACAATAAAATAGAAAAAAAAAGTACATTTTGCGTCATCATCGAATTTAAATTGTACTACATCTTGTCGTCTTGTGTTCTTCGACCCACTTCGACGACAAAAAACGTCATCTTCAACCTTATCTTTAAAATACAGGGCCGATGTGTTTTAAAATTAAGGATTTTCTATAAACAAATAGGAACACGTATTCGCACGTGTAATGTTTTGTTCAAAAAAATCAAACGATTTCAAGCGACGTGGAAGTGTACACAATTCGCTATGTTTTGTCCGTTTTTGTTTAATACGACAAAGAGAAGTACACAGTTTGTTTTGTTTTATCCGTTTCGATCCGGTACGGATTTTTTTTTTGCAGGGGTCTCAAGGTTCCGAGGCCATTTCACGTCGAGCCGACAATAGACGCAAAGTCAAAACGCATCTTCTTCAACCGCGAAACGGCACAGGCTGGAGGGCGGTAGGTCTACAATGTCACGAAAAAAACACGCGACGTCACAAGCAGTTACGAAAAATGACGTGGGTCATCACAGATTGTAGACGTTGACAGCCGTCACGGGCATTGTCGACGTATACAATCGTCACGCCCTAAGTGACAATTTCGTTTGGTACACATAGGGACACCCGAAATCCGGGTCCGCCGGATCTGCGCTAAAAAACAAAAAAAAATCTCTAAGTTTGAAGTACATAGAGACGCACCCTAAGAGCAAGAAATTGAAAGCTAAAAAAACAAATAAAAGAACAAAAACCAAATTACAAGAGCACTGAAAACTTAGGTGACTCCAAAAGAGAAAATGGGACATCGACCGAAAACCCAAAATAAGTCCACATTAAAGGTCGTAATAATATTATCTATGCGCCTTGGATGGCGCGGAGGTAAGTCCCTCAGTCCACGACCATCATTCACCATCATTTCTTGCTCCATCCGATGAGGGCGGCAGTTGAGATCGCTGAAGGGATCGAGATTTTATATAACAGAGATACGTTGGCGTTAAAAAGTTGACAAGAGAGTTGGGGAAGGGCTACCAAGTTCTCTTACTTCAAAATAACGCCAAGGGTAGTCGATTGAAGGTTCTAAGGTCCCAAATATCTCAAAGCGAATCGTATAAAGTTGTTGACCGGGTCTTTATGGGTGTAATCGCGTTCTTGGGGGGCCGCTGCATCTCAAACCGCAACATCAATGTGCAATGCCTCATGTGTGGAAACACGAGATTCCGTAGGGTTTGTGAGAACAACGTCACTCGGTGTTCTTTTTTGCTCCGTGCAAAAACACAAGATTCAATCGAAGGTCGCTTATACCCTTAAGTTGAAAACATGGCGGGAATATGTGCGACATCTCACGTTAAAACGTGTATATTGCTTCTCTACCCACTGAAGTGATTGCATCTTGAACCGTGCCATGTCTTGTTGTACGCTCCCCTGCCGTGTGAGCAACATATGGCGAGATATGGATGGAGTAGAAATGGGTGGAGTGTGCACCCTGGCTCGCTTTGAGGCAATAAAGCAACGATGTTTGGACAACTACCACTACTAATGGTGCCCTACCGATTGATTGCATGTCGTCCATTTCGCTATTAAATTTCATTTGCCATACCACGGTGCGGCGTGGTCTGCTCAATTTCATATTCCAAACGACATGCAAGTTGGTGATGTCAACCTAAAATGTTGAGGGGAATGTTGTTTTTTTATTTATTTTTGTCAAGATTCCAGGTATTTTTGATTGTAATTTTTTATGAAGTGAGGTGGGACAATGTCAAAACTATATTTGGATGAAAATCTTGAGCTGAATTGGTTTGTTTGGATATAGGGTACTTGAGTTGCTGGTTTCACTTCATGTTTTTAACAAACAGGAAGTAAAGCCTTTATCCTGAATCCTTATCATAGTAACATTAATAAATTCGCTAATAACGATGGGCATTGTTACAATGTTTCTTTTTAGTGATAATCATGTTTTGTACTTCGATGGTATTACCATCGCGTTTTTGGAAATAAAATCTATTACTTTGATGTACTATTGATTTCATTGGGAAGATAAAAAAGTGGCGGGTATCGAATTAGTCGGGTATCGAGGCATCGCGATACGCATTGCCCATTGCTTATTGAAGTACACCGTGAATCGCTATTAAAACTAGTGTTGTGCATCAGTAAAATATTTATCGCGATAACACGGATACCGATAGTTATCGGTTATCGAACGGTCAGAGTTACCGATATATTTGTACTTTCTGTACTTTCTGTCTGGAGTACACGTGGCAGGTTTCCAGTGGTTCCCAAGGAATAAAGGGACAAAGCCATGGCGTCGGATGTGAAAGGTACATCGTTTTCATTGGAACCGTACTAAATTCGTACGTATCTCATGCCGGCTACTGTACTTTCAGCTTGTACAAATGATCTGATTGGTAGGTACAGTACCTCAGTAGATAGGGGTTGTGAGTAGGGCGCGTCGGGGGAATAACACGTACACTTGAGTGAACCTGCTGTACATTTATCTGTACGGTTCGTACATATATCTCTTAACCGATATATCGATTATCGGCTACCCGAAAAAAGGCCCATATCGGTTATCGGCAAATCCTTATCGATACACAACACTAATTAAAACATTTTTTCTCCGTACACACTTATCGGATTTTGGATCTGACGGTTGCTATTGAAAGGTGACATTCTCAGCTTCCGATTGGTGGTTTCAAATTGAAAATACAACAAGTGTGTACGGAGAAAAGATGTTTTAAGTGGCGAAAAAATTATCAACACTAATAGCGATACACGGTGTACAGAAGTACAGAACCGCTCCCTAGTTTCATTTTGGTTGAGTGTACGGTACAGTACTGTAACACACACATCTGTACGGTAGAGAATAGAACACTAAAGTCTAAAGATTAAAAAAGTTTCAGTCCTTATGAATAGTCTTACTGATTTCTGCTGTCCACGTGTCAGTCAACGAGCCAGTCTTCACTCTTTCCTGCCGAAAACTGCAACAGTTTTCCAGAAAAACTTAGCCCTAATTTAAAAACTATTTTTTTTAAAGTTCTTTTGGAATATTATGTACTCTCTCAAATAGATCCCATCCTTTATTTCCTTTGTTCCTATAACTTTTTTTTTCAGTTTCTTCCTTCTAATCCTTTTCAAATCCTTTAGGGTTTTAAAAACCCTAAATATAGGGAAGAAGAAGAAAAGGTCAGAATAAAAATCGTACGGAATAAAATAAGGGCAGAATAAACAAGTAGGTCAGAATAAAGAAGGAAAGTTCTTTAAAAAAAAGAAACTATGTCTGAGGCACTTGTAGAGGAAATTGGAGCTTTGGACAGAGAGGATGAAGAGGATGGTGCCACGTGGCAACAATGGTACTTTTCGAGGGAAGAACTGGAGAGGCGGTCGCCGTCACGAGTCGACGGAATCGACGCAAAGAGAGAAACTTATTTGAGGAGATCTTATTGCACTTATTTGCAGGACTTGGGAATGCGGCTGAAAGTGTGAGTGGAAGGGATTAGGGTTAGGGTTCCGGTTAGGGTTTGGAAAGGAATTGAGGTTGGAGTTTGGGGAAGGAATTAGGGTTAGGGTTCTGGAAGGATTTAGGGTTTTGTAAAAGAAATGAAGGGAAAGGAAGGGGAAGGGAGGGGAGGAACGGGGAGAAGAGGGATATCCTATTGCGCTTATTTGCAGGACTTGAGAATGCGGCTGAAAGTGTGAGTGGAAGGAATTAGGGTTAGGGTTAGGATTAGGGTCTGGGAAGGAATTATGGTTAAGGTTTGGGAAGGTATTAAGGACGGAGGATATGTCGCTAAAGTGTAATTAAGGACGGAGAAGAAGTGTAATTGAGGAAGGAGAGAAACTGTAATAAAGGACGGAGAGGAAGTGTGGTTAAGGAAGGAGTGTAACTAAGGACGGAGAGGAAGTGTGGTTAGGGAAGGAGTGTAGTTAAAAGTGTAATTAAGGACAGAGAGGAAGTGTGGTTAAGGAAGGAGGAGAAATTGGTTTAGAAAGACCAAAGCAGCTGGCAGGCTGGATGCAGGCCACAGATCACAATCGCCACTGCCATCGTTTTCTGCCATCGCTTCTTTCTACGCCAGTCACACTCGCGAAATGACCGCTTTGTGAGTCTCTCTCTCTTTCTCTCTCTCGGACGTTAGATCGATGCCTCTATGGCTATGACAAGCACACTGCCTCACTCTCGCTCTCACTCTTATTCTCATTCCCCTCTCCTCTGTCCCTGCTATGGTGCAGGGTTAACCTTAGCTGACTTCCTGCGTAAGAATTGGGAGGTTGAATATGTGTGTTGTGGGTTTTGTGATTTTGGAACGTTTTATGATTGTTATTAATTTTGTGATTGCTGTTGTTTTGTTTGTGAATTGTGATTTCTCTGTTTCTCTGCTTTAATTTTTTGTCCTTGCGGTGTTATCGAATATATTGAATGCAGTGGATGTTATGCTTGCCGTGAATTACCGTATATGTTGTGGAATACCTGTGAAAGTTGGTGGGTTTTGTGAATTGTTGTTCAATTTTTTGTTGGTTTTTATTGAAAATTGTTGTAAAGGTTATATTTTTTGTGGCTCTTATCGATATATGTTGTTGTGTATCGATCGAAGTCGCTGTCGATGTATCGGGATATCGCCATTTGACTGTATAATTATTAAGATATATCTGTATAATATCTGGCAGTAACCAACCAATAAACGGTACTTGGTATGTAAATTCTAACAAACTGGAAATATTTCTTGCTAATCTTGATTGAACACGGGATTGGCTGGAAATTTTGCGCACAAAGTAAAAATTAAGCGAATTACATTATTTTGTACATAAAACCAGAAATTCATTACTGTACTGTACACCCTGTGAATGGTTAGTAGTTTCTGAATTGGTGCCAGTTTTTTTGGCCTTCAAAGACTTATTTCGTTAATTAGACTACTTTTTTTTTCTTAATGTTAATTTGGTAAGCGGTACAAAGGCGTCCACATCATTGGACCTAAATCAAAATTCACAAACCTGAGATAAACCCCAGGCATTTATACACTAATAATGGTTCACGGTGTAGTGTACTGAGAAAAAAATTCAACGTCAACGGCTTCAGAACTGAAACGTTTGACTAGTATGGGAATAAATAGTTTGGATACTGACGACAATGTGATATCAATTGCGATGTATTGCGATGATTGACAATGTTAGTCATTGGCCCGATGTATTGAATACCGAGACCTTTCAAACAAGTAACTATTGATTATCGGCACATCATATGCCCGATTTATAACACGAATTGCAAAGAATTGCAACAGTTCATATGTTTCGTTTTCCTTATTTTTTTGTTGTCATTCCTAATTTTTTGTGCTTCCTATCGAGAATTGTTGTAATTGTTTTTTACTTTTGCGGTTCCTGTCGATGATATGTTTGCAGACAATTGCGACAGTTTGTATGTTTTTAGCGGGAAAGGTGGAGGAGACTCCGAGGCCTCTTAAGGATGTGATAACTATGGCTCATGAGTTACAGACAAAAAAGGATCCTGAAGCTCTTGCACGGATACGTCAGAAGGTATTTACGTCTTTTGACATTTCTGAAATTTTCTTTTAATCTCAATTACAATACTCTGGAGATAGGTCAACGAAATAGTAAAGTGAATTCTCTCACACCAAAATTCTTTCTCCCCCAAATTCTCTCTCAAAAATCTGTTCTCATCCTACTTTTCTGTCACCCAAATCCACTCTCACAAAAATCCTCTCTCACCCAAATGCTTAGCATCAACCGTAGTTTAACTGAAATTCATGAGGAAGATCTCCCGCATCCAAATCCTCCCTCTCTCAAATCCTCTCTCTCTCCCAAATCCTCTCTTTCTCCCAAATTCTTAGCATCGACCTTAGTTTTATGAAAACTATGGGGAAAGCCTTCCCTCACCCAAATTCTTAGCCATAGTTTTATCAAAACTATGGGGAAACTCTTCTTCAATCACATTCAAATCCCTTTGGTTGAAACC
Source organism: Zygnema cylindricum (assembly GCA_037447655.1). NCBI lineage: Eukaryota > Viridiplantae > Streptophyta > Zygnematophyceae > Zygnematales > Zygnemataceae > Zygnema > Zygnema cylindricum. Next base: position 62,157 of record JBBHKE010001180.1, read on the forward strand.
TATTTGTAGTTTTGTAAATATCTTCTTGGGAAAATCTATGAAAATCTAATGGGAGTATTTATGAAAATCTGTTAAAATCTATGGGGAAAATCTATTAGAATCTATGCGGAAAATCTATTAAAATATATGAGAAAATTATCAAAATCTATTAACCTATTAAAATCTAAAACTTTATAAAATGGGGAAACAGGGGTGGCAAGAGCATTACGAGGACCAACGAGAGCTTATTTTGGTAGGAGAGAGACTCCTTTTGACTACTCTCGGTTTTGACCTAAATGTTTCTCATCCGTATCGTCCTCTTGTGGCCGCCGTAAAAAGGATAGGAGCCGCCCAACAGTCTCTCGCACAAGTTGCATGGAACTTCATCAACGACGGGTAAAATAAATAAGATTAAAAAAAAAAAAATGAGGTTTCGTTATGGGTTCTAGGTTCTAGGTTTTCTGGGTTTTGTGGTTTCCATTTGTTGTTTGAAGTGTAAGGATTAGAGTATATATATAGTTTTCAGGGTTTTGTATCTGAGGTTTCATGGTTTCCATGTACAGCTTGTAATTGAAAAGTGAAAACATATTCGGGTGTTAAGATCAGGATCTTCTAGGTTCCCATGTGCAGTTTATAGGGTAAAGAAGTGAAAAGCATATCTTTTTTCGTTTTTATGTTTTAGGTTTAGGATTTTCTAGTTTTTTTAGATTTTCTAGTTTTTAAGTTTTTAATTTTTTTAAGTCTTCTAGGTTTCCATGTGCAGTTTGACGTTGTTAGAACTTCAAATATGCAGAAACTGAATAAAGAATTTGCGTGCACAGATTACGGACGTCTCTATGTCTTCAGTTCCGTCCACATCAAATTGCCGCAGGAGCCATTTTCCTTGCGGCGAAATTTTTGCGAATTAAACTCCCACCTTCGTCTGATCGTGGGTTCCATGGATTTGATGTCACCGAAGTACAACTTAAAGGTGAGAAAAAACAGGAAGAAATTAGGTACATAATTCAACATCTGATGGTTTTAAGTCCAGGAAAACAGGAAAAAATTCAGTATATTGTTCAACGCTTAATAGTTTGAATTGAGTTTCAAAGATGAGAAAAAACAGGAAGAGGTTTGGTACATTGTTCAACACTGAATAGTTTAAGCTGAATTTTTTTGTGTACTCCTAATGTCAAAAATTCGTTTTTACAAACGTTAGAATCATAACTCACAAATTACAAATTACAAATTACAAAAAATATTTTTCCATGCCATATTTCATTATTTTGTGCGTTTTATCTTAGTGTCTTCAATGAAAACTGTTACTAAAGAAGCATTTCAAGAATCCAATTTGTTGAGCTTAATTCAAAGATAAGTGTTTTTCTTGTGGTTCAGTTCACTGGTTAAGGAAAGACATTGTTAAAAAAGGTTATTGACAGTTTTTTAACTCTCCAAAACACTTAACTCATGTTGTGTGTTAGACTAATTCACATGTACTTCCAAACATGACAAGATGTACTTTTATATCAAAGTCTGGATCACATTAGTGCCCCGCATATCATTAATTAGAGTCGATGTTCTTCTCGATGATCAATTTTTTTTTTTTGTTGTAGATACTTGCCGGATGTCTCGTGGGAATATTGCATTGAAAATGTAGCAGTCTTACCTTTTGATTGAAACCAAAGTTGAACACGTTTGCGCAGAGAAATATGATTTTAATAGGTGAAAAAGAACCAGTTCATTCTTCGAAGTTCATTCTTCTTTAGTATGAACTTAAATAGCGATAGGTCAAAACCTTACAAAAACGTTAAACAAATCCAAACAAAAACGAAGGAGAAAAAAAATACGAAAGCAAAATCACTAAAAAAGTAAACAAATTTTGAAAACCACCATGGGAAATGGGAAAATTTGCAGAAGTAAGCAGTCAAATGCTCGAGCTTTACGAACAAACCAAAGGAGCTTCTCGAGGGAGTGCACCGAGCAATAGTACCGCACCTCCCTCTAAAAGCACAATACAGAATAGCAATGGACACACTCCCTCTATAGAAAAACCTAAACCTGATCCCAGTACAAATTGGGGTACAAATCGTCCGAGTTTCTCGGGTTCCGAGCAAAGTGATCAAAAAAGTGTTTTACCGGAAGTTTCTTATGGGAAAAGATATGAACCCCAGGGTTTAAGAGAGAGTAGTACAGTGGAGGAGGGAAACGGGGGGTCGTTGGTAGAGGACGATGCGATGAGTTTAGATAGTGCGGAAGGAGAGAGAGAGGATTTAAGACCGGCCCCACAGGATATGCAATCGGTTTCTCCTCCCAAGTCGAGAGAGGGAGGACGGAGTCGAGAGAGAGAATCAAGTGTCGGGAAACCGCAAAGGTCGTCTCCCACGAAGGAGGGAGGAGGAGAGGTAAGGAGAGGGAAGAGGGAGGGATCCAGCCTCGAGGAGGAGAGAGAGAGGGAGAGGGATCGGTGGTCCAAAGAGGGTGGAAGATCGAAAACGGGTGCTAAAAATGTGAGTGACGGAGGGGTAAGCGAATCAAGTAACGGGCTTACAAAGGGGGCAGGGGAGAGGGAAGAGGAGGAGGATGATGAGGAGAGAAGGAGAACCTGGGAACTATTGGAAGATGTAGATTTGGGGGAGCCTGTGAAAGAAAGGAGCATAAAACCGAAAGTGAGGAAAGCTATGCAAGCTCTTTTACCGAAACGGTTAGGAGAGTCGGTAGGGAACGGTAGTAGAACGGAGCATGAGGGAGGGAAGAGAGAGGAAGAGGAAGAAGAGGGAAAACGGTCCGGTTCTGGGCAACCGAGGGAGAAGGTGACAGGCGAAGGGACATCTGTTCGTGGGAGTGGGAGAGAGGGAGAGAGAGAGGCACAGCCCGAGAGAGGAGAGAGAGGAGGGAGACGTGAATTGGACAGTAAGGACGAACAGTTGAAAAGGAGGAGAGAGGAGGGAAGTCATTCGGATGGTGAAAATAAAAGAGTCCGTATCTCCCCCAATCAAAGACCTCCAAAAAATTCAAATTGGGGGGAGGATACGGAATTTACGGAAGAGGGAGAGTTACCCGAGACCGAGAAAACTCAAAATTTACCCAACAGAGGAGAAAATGGGGTATCAGAGGGAAGTAGAGATCTATCGGAAACTCGTCGACAAAACAATAAAGGACAGTCAAATTTTCCTCCTCGAGATTATCCCCATAATCGAGAAAAACATCACGAGAGAGGGGAATATGAGAGGGAGAGGGAGAGGGAGAGGGAGAGGGAGAGGGATCGTTTGCGTGAGGAAGAAAGTTCTCCGAGAGACCGACCTCCGAGGAAGTCGAAATTTTACGGTTGACATGTGACTCGTTCCGTATGCGGTTTTTTGTCCTTTTTTTCATGTATAGAAAGTATGGTGGTATGTTTTTAAGTCTTTTTTCTTTTTTTCATAAGGGATTTGTCGTCAGAAAGAAAAAAAAGCATTTGATAAAAAAAAGGGTATCGAAAAAATAAATTAGTGAAGGTTGTGACATATGTCCTACTTTTTTTTTTTTTTTTTTCTTTGCTTTGTTATTCTCTTCCAGTTTAGATATTTTCTGTATCAATATTACAAATTCAAGCTTTTCTATGAAGAAAATAAAAGTATAAAACTTTGTTAACAAATGGGAAATTTTCCATAATTTAAATCCTAAAATAGGTATCTGGTCGACGAAAACTTTGTTTGAAAGGTCGATGCGAAATGGTCTTTTCTTCCTTTTATTTTTTTGGTTTAATTGAAGACATTGATATTTTAATATGGAATGACATTCGCTAAAAGATTTATCAATTTATAAATACGGTTGTGTTGATTTTTTACGACACAGCATTTGTAAAAATGTTGAAAGCTTATAAGCGATAATTTCTTCAAATTTTCTCTCTCACGGAAGTTCATTATTGATAAAATTAATTTTGCAAAATTCTGAAAATAAATTCTTCCAATAAAGTATACTCCGAGACTGGCAAATGAAGAAGAAAAAAAAAACATCAAAACATTGACAAAAAAGAATATAGCCAAGTAAAATACGTTTAAAAAAGAAACGAAAAGATAAAATACATTTATTCACACAAATCTCCATAAGACAGATCTCATCAAAAAAGAAGATAAAGAGAATAGTTGAAAAATAAAAAATACACATTTTAAAAATGAATCCACACAAATTTATTTCTTAATATAGGTGCAAAACTTGACAAGAAAAAATTAAAAATGGTACGTCAAAGCACACGAACACCCTCAACCCGATAAAACCTTACATCTAACCAAACTTAATAGACCGTACAAAAAACAAAAACACAAAACAGAAGTTTCAAACAAATTGTATGTTCCTTCCCTCCCGTCCTTCAAACCACAAACACTTAACCGTAAAAAACACTTTCATCTCAAAAACTTTATCTCGAAAGTGTCAACGATCGAGTAAACGGAACCGGAGTCGCGACATTTTCAAATTTTTTAACGAGATCCACACTATTTATCTGAACCAATTTCCCGTCTAATTTTCCGTCTAATCTAACATCTCCTAAATTCAAAATTCCTTTGACAGCAATCGATTTCGATCTTTCTCGTCGTAACGAAATATTATTTTCCAAACCTTTTTTCCTCGCAGGTAAAGAATTCGTGAGAGATCCTTCCGATATCGATATCTCGACATTTTCGTCTTTTTCCACAGGTTTATAACTCGCAATCGTATCGAAATGATCGTTAATACTCGCCCAAAACATTTCCAATTCGTAAAGTTGTCCGTTAAGAGCTTCTTTACGAGCTTGGAGAACTCTTTTTCTTAAATTTTCCGATCTCGAGAAACCTCCAAGAAGATCAAAAGCTGCCCGAGTCGGAGAATCTTTCCCGAGGACCAATGCGGTCCTCTCCAAAACTTTGTCCAAAATTTCCAACGAAAGATTGTCTCTCTGCATTAATTAGCCCAAAAAAGAAAAAATAACAAGTGATTAGTGACATGTCTTCTGTTATTGATAACTCGCCTGAGAGAGAAAAGAGGGGAGAGGGGAGAGCGGAAAAGTGAGCGAGAGAGAAGAGAGCATAGGAGAGAAGAGACAAAGAGGACAGGAGAGAGAAGAGAGGAGAGAGGAGGGAGGAGAGGACAGAGGAGAGACGAGAGAGAAGAGGGAGGGGAAAGAGAGGAGAGAGAAGAGAGAAGAGAAGAAGTGAGAAGAGAGGAGGGCAGAGGAGAGAGAGGAGAGATGACACATGGGAGGAGAGAGGAAAGAGGAGAGAAGAGAGGAGGATAGAGGAGAGAGGAGGGAGGAAGGAGGAGAGAAGAAAGAGGAGAGAGGAGAGAGGAAAGAGAGTAAAGAGGGGAGGAGAGAGGAAAAAGGCAAGAGGAGAGATGAAAGAAGTTCAGAGGGGAGAGGAGAGAGGAAAGAGTAGAGTGAAGAGGGAGGAAAGAGGAGAGAGGAGAGAGAGGAGAGGAGAGATGAAAGAAGTTTCAAAGAGTGGAGAGAGGAGAGAGGTGATACTGAGAGCGCAGACAGAAAAGGTAGAAGGGAGAGGAGGGAGGGGAGAGGTGAGACAAGAGAGGAGAGGAGAGAACAGGGAGGAGATGATAGAAGAGAGAAGGTCAAGAGGAGACGGGAGAGGGGAGAAGGGCGGCAAGAGAAGAGGAAAGAGAGAGGATAGAGGAGGGAGGAGGGAGGATAGAGGAGAGAGGAGAGACGCGAGGAATGAGGCGAGAGGACACGAGGGAGGAATAGAGGAGACGAAAGAGGAGAGAGGAGGAGGAGGGAGGACAGAGAAGAGGAGAGGAGAGGAGAGGAGTGGAGAGAGGAGAGAGGATAGCGGAGAGAGAAGAGAGGAGAGAGGAGAGTGGAGAGGGGAGAGGTGATACGAGAGAGGAGAAAAGAAAGAAGATGGAGGGGAGAGGGAAGAGGTTAGAGGTGATACAAGAAAGGGAGAAGGAGGGAGGAAAGAGGGGAGAGGGGTGGAAGAAGAGAGGAGAGAGGAGAGGATAGAAGAGGAAAGAGGAGAAAAGTTTCAGGGAGAGGTGCGATGTGATACAAGAGAGGAGAAAGGAGAGAGGAGAGAAGAGAGCAGAGAGAAAAGGTAGAGGGGAGAGGAGAAAGGTGTGACGAGAGAGGAGAGAGAAAAGTGGAGAAAGGAGAGGAGAGAAGAGAGAAATGGATAGAGAGAGAGAGAGAGAGAGAGAGAGAGAGAGAGAGAGAGAGAGAGAGAGAGAGAGAGAGAGAGAGAGAGAGAG